>BHFT01062456.1:0-17346 GCA_004320025.1 Laticauda laticaudata | reverse complement strand
AGATAATTTAAAATAAGGCTATAGGAAGTAAAGAAAGGGAAAAACTATTGAAAAAATTGTGAAAATAGTTATAAGATCAGAATGTATAAGATTAATATGTATCGAGCTTATGTTTGTATGGAGAAGTGATAACCTGGGGCCACTCTGTTCTCAAAAAAAGATATTTTATTTGTATGTTTTGTGAAAACTTTATTTTTATTTTTTTAAAAGAAGAAGTATGTGTTAGCAATGACTATATTTCAATGAAGTAAGAGATATGTAGCACACTGGTAACTCATAATTACCATCTTGGATATGCAAAACTCTACCGTTACTAATAAATTGAAAACCCCAATGGAAGAATATATTTGTATCAGAGCCAAAAATAATTCCACTTAAATTCCAATATTTATGTTTAATTCTTTTAAATTAACCAGGTTATGTATAGGAGTGAAAAATCAATTAAGCTATGGTTATATGGTGTTTTAAATTTTATGGATGACCATTAATATATCAGTGTTTCACACATATGAAAAATAGAAGGATGAATCTATTATCTGAGACATTAAACCCCCCCCTTTTTTTTATCTTCCCTGTTCAACTTAGTAACAAGCAGTGTTTATGAAAATTCATATGTAGATTTGTATGTGCACATGTAACCATCAACTTGCCTTTTTGGACTATCCTACAGAATTTACACCAGCAAGATGCAAATTTCTAATACAGTCATTGTATTATATACATGTATATATACATGTATATATATATATATATATATATATAATATACATGTANATATATATATATATATATATATATATATATATATATATATAATATACATGTATATATAAATGTATACATTGTATACATTTTCTTCTAAAATATTCATGCTTTGCAAGCAATGTTTCCTAATGTCTATACTTCAGACAGACTTTTTTAGACTTGGGAAACTATATCACAAACTTCAGGTAAGAACAAGGAAGGAAGGATATTTGCATCCCATTTTACATTTACAGTTACAGTCTGGAAAGTGCAAATTTAGCTATATTTTTATTTCATAGTCAAATACGATACAAATATTTTTTTCCATTCCTTGTACTACTGTAGCAACAACCTAATCAGAATAAATAATGCTACATATAGACATCATATTTGTAGCTGTAATTTAGAATATAATTTTACCAAGGCTTTCCTTTCATATTCTTTTTATTTACTATGATTTCAGAAGAAACTTTCAGTGTGGGTTTGCCAGAATGCTACGAGAGACTAAACTTATTATATCTTTGAGTGATGTCTCAGCTCTAGAAAAGTGCAATATAATCTTTGTTTCTTTCTCTATCCACTCACGTACAACAAGATTTGTACCAAATTTGAATCACCATTAAATATTATTCAAGATTCTTCTGATCATCACCTTTTAAAAAAAAGTTTTGGCTAGATTTGAGCAAGTCATCTACAGCAGGGGTCCCCAACCACCGGGCCCTGGACCAGTCCTGGTCCGTGGATCATTTTGTACCGGGCCGCAAAGAATGAATAATAGTGATTAAAATATATATAAAAATATGTTTTTAGTAAAGAAATAGTAAAGAAGCCTTTTACTTTTGGGGAAGAATTGATTTTGCTGGTGTTTCTGCGTGAAACTGGTCCCTGGTACAAAAAAGGTTGGGGACCACTGATCTACAGCACCAAGATTTCTTATGTTCCTTCTGTGTAACAGCTTGCCACTGTTTCCTCTCCCCATTCTCCTCTTGATGGATCTTGAAGACAAGACTCTTGTCTTTCGGGATTGCATTCTGGTCCAGTGAAAATTGACTTATCTCCATTGGATAGCACTATTAGGGGATATTTGGTTTGTATTGTATTATAACACTAGCACTTAGACTTATATATTCCACTTCATAGTGCTTTACAGCCCTCTCTAAGTGGTTTACAAAGTCAGTATATCTACCCCAACAATTTGAGTCTTCATTTTTCCAACCTCGGAAGGACAGAAGGCTGAACCAACCTTGAGCTGGTGAGCATTGAACTGCTGGCAGTCAGCAAAATTATCTTGTAATACTGAGTTCTAACCAGTGTGGCATCATAGTTCCTGTTTATGATATTTATATTATTATTACTTTATTTTTTGTGTTTGTTACTTAATGTAATGTGTTTGTGTGTATATGTGTGTGTGTATGTGCTATTCCCAAGCTAGTGAAGGGATTGTACTAATATAAGTGTGGATAATAATAACAATAACAAAAAAACTTCCAAAGAACAATGGATAATAATCCATAAGTACATAATCGTACCTACCATCCCTGTCCTATTGTCCCCAATTATTAGTTCCTATTTCTTGTATTTAAACTTATGTTTATTCTTGTTTCTGTTATATTGTAAGCTTTTGACAAATAATAAATAAATAAATAAATTTTAAAATTAGCATATAAAACAATTTAAAGATTTTTTAAAATGGTATATAAAACATTTAAAACTCAAACTTATTATTAGTTAACACCTTATGTTTATGTTTTTGTTTTGTAGCCATAGTTAAAAATGCGTCTGTGACCCCTGTAATGTTAGGATTTTTATCCGACAATATTTTGGCATCTTCCACAAATTCAAAATTTAAAACAGTACCAATAATATCTGCCAAAAGCTCAGTAAAGTTTTAGTCCCTAGTAAACTCAGGGTAATTAAAAATGAGCCATAGTTTCAAGGCCAAGGCCAGGAAAAATATCTTTGAGGGATGACAATCTTCTGACATCTGCTGTAAAACATATTGGAGGGCAACCCATTTAATCTGCCTTTTGCAAAGCCTATTCTATATTTAAATGTAAAGTGCTAAAGTATATAAACAGTGAAAACTATAGCTATAATTATCCCAAAATCAGACCAAAACACAGCACTTTGGCTTTTACCCTTAAATCCTGGAATGAGCTGTACCATAATCTTGGTTTTAAATAATAAAATGCCAAAGTCTATTCCTGAAAAATAAATGGTTGGTATCAATATCAGTCTGACCAATCTTTTGAGTAACTAGATTAAACTTTGAACCTGCACATCAGTCATTTGGAATGCTATTTAGCAATTCTTCCTTGTTTCTGAAAATTTCTATGTCAAGCTACAATTTAATTGTTCTTAGCCAAGTGTTTGTTTTTAGAGAATGTTGCCACATTTCCAGGAGAATAACAGAATTTAGCACATTTAAAAGAGCTCTGAATTATTATTTTTTTTACCAACAATTGGATTGTGTTATTGACAATTGTGACCCAAATTGGAGGCCTATATAAGAATTGCAATGAAATGTCTGCCTGTATTACAACAGGGATAAACCCTGTCCTTTCTCTTTTGAGTGAAAGTATCAAATCATAGCCATCAAAGAAGCATTTGCTTTCAGAAGTCTTGGCTTTATATTTCCTTGCCAGGGCGGGGCATGATTTCCTCAGGATGTATATTCTGCATATTTAATTCAAGAAAATAAATTGAAGAATTATTGACCATCTTTGTTTAACAGATGTGTTTTATGTAATAACAGTGGTTGTATATTTTCTACTTTTATGGAGTAATAGATTTCTTTAAAATGAGCTTGTATTATTCACTTGTGAGAATGAAAAATGCAATTATTGCAGAGATTTCTCAAAATACCATTTAAATTTCAGTTTGTTTTCCTCCTGTATTTCTTTTATATGCCACTTAGCTGACATTTTATTTCTCCCAACTGGAGTTAAAAGGAAATGCCATTATACCTATTTTCACTTTGCAAATGTAATTTTACCCCTGTCAGATACCTCAATGGATGGAATAAAATGTCAAATTAATGATGCTATCCGAGCTGGGAGACAGGATTGATGGTTCTTTAGTATCTATGCATAGCATTTCCATGCACTGATGGGAATGACAATATTGTCATTTTCTTGATGTCACCCTTGAGGATAAGTCTGCAGAAAAGTAGAATGTCCTGCCAATTTTGTAAAAATGCTAACAGGTTGCCTCAGGAGATATTCCTGTCAGTAAATTTATTTTCATAGCAGATCATGCAACAAAATTATATGGAAAGAGATGAACTTAGGAAAAGTTATATTTGAAATGAGCTTCATCTTTCATTTCTCAAGAACTATTTTTTTCATATTTTCTTCTATATTTCTTTCTTCTCTGAAAATATAGGCTCAGTTAACCAAACACTTCTAGATTGTCTTATTGCTCTAGAAAACAATCAGATTTGATTTCCAAATCTTGACATGAAATTTCTGGAGGAAATGCATTCTTCCTTAAATTATAACAAAATTAGAAGTCAGGACCTTGTGATAAATCCAGGATCAAGGCGCTGAAAATTGGAACAAAAAGCAACCAAATGATATAGGATAGAATATATTAAAATTCGGAAATATTTTGATGTTCAGTTAAAGCTTACTTAGAACAGGAAGCATCTGCTTAAATAGATTGAATATTTGGTTTGAATTCATGAGACCTACAGAGACTGTAATGTGCAGGTCAGAAGTTCACCGCATAGGATGGTAATAAGCAAAAATGTTCAAGCACCAGGAGATTTTGAAATCTTCCTCCAGCACTATGTCTTTTCTTTTGTTCTTTTCCTTCCTTCCTTCCTTCCTTCCTTCCTTCCTTCCTTCCTTCCTTCCTTCCTTCCTTCCTTCCTTTCTTTCTTTCTTTCTTTGTCTTTTGAAAAATGTGGGCAACAGAGTGGACTTTATTCATCTTGAAAGTTCTACCGTGGCTATTTTCTCATTAACCTAGGAATTTGCATTATTATTATTATTATTATTATTATTATTATTATTATTATTATTATTATTATTATTATTATTATTATTATTATTATTATATTTTTAATAGTTGGATACAATGGATAGCTTTTAATATGCTTTCTAATGCACTAATGAAACTAAGTGTATACAAAAAGATACATACATTATGCAATATCCATATACAGTACATAAATCCCTTTCTATTGACTAATTCTAATAAGATGCATTCTACAGTTATTCCCTCACATATCAAAAGAGTCTCTCATATGATCTGAAGTCTTGATGTAGTCTTGTACTTCACTATTGATTAATGTAAAATGTAAGACTGGAAACATTTGTCATATAATAGAAATCATAAAGTTATAACACAGTAGGAAGGTAAAACTACATTTGAATTACTGAAGTGATAGGTCCATAATTAGATTAAAATATTCAAATATTTAAAATATTTAAACATTCTAATATCTTGATATTAGAATATAAGAAATAAAGAAAACAAATATCCAAAAATTCTATCAGTCATATAGAACTCTTTACATACATATAGGAATTTTTTTAGTTGAAGATAAAGAGAAAATGCTTTTGAAAATATAACAAATAACATCATGAAGCTCTCTGAGCATTCTGGTGTTTAATTTAAAAATAGATTACTGTTGTTTTATTTTCTTGCATGTTGCCTTGAGAACTACTGCTGTTGGGTGATTAATGAACATCAGAGATAGAGAAATTTATCTTGAATTTCCATTCAGTGTGAAATAAATAAACTTTCCATTTGCAGATGTACAATTAGATGACCTTGGTTCAGCTCAGAAAATAGGAGATCAGCAATTTCACATTTGAGTTCTTTAAGAACTCTTGGATGGATCCATCACGATCTGGTGACTTGTTACTGTGTAGTCCTTCAAATTGTGCCTGAATATCTTCTGTTATCGCAGTTTGCTTCAGTTGTTCTGATTCTGTGTATAAGAAAGTCAATACTGGTTCTATAGTAAAGGCAAATGCAAAGCACTTATTGGTTTTTTAGACAGTCTGTAGATTCTCCTTTTACTCCTCTGTCATTAACAACCAAAATACTTAATGATTTTTGTCAAATACTAAATGATTTTTGCAAAAGCTTATTTTCAATTTTCTTTTCTTTTTCTAAAATTGCATTCTTAATTTTGCTCACCTATTTAGGACTGACTTTTTAGTTCCTGAAGGAAGGCTTCTTACCTTTTATGGTTTTATTGCTCCTAGTAAGCCATGCTTGTCTTTTTTCTGGACTTGTTTGATATTACTTTTTCATTCATCTGTTAAATTAATATGTTGCCCATCTCCCTATGAATTAACTCTGGGTGGCTTTCAGCAACATATATAAGTGTATAACACAATTATAATTCGATCAATCTAAGGGTTATAATATTCCAGCGTGCAATATTTGGTATTGTCATGACTTTTTCTTTACTTAAATAGAAGAAAATAATGGAGGAGTTAAACATCATCTTAAGCTACTTCAGGCATGTGCTGAGATAGATTTCATGAAAGTATGGGAAAAAATAGAGGTTGTCTGGCAAGTTCATGCTGAGGTTACATGCTTATGATCATCCCAGACAGGTGGATGACCAATATGAGACTGAAAATGCAGATGAATCTCATCTTGATCCAACAGGTCTATCATTAACGTATGCTATGTTCTAATGGTAAACTACTTTTGTTACTTGACATAATCAGTAGTTGAGCTTGATCTGAGGGCTATTGTTATTTTAAAATTTAACTCTAAAAAAAGGAAGCTTTTAAGTGTGCAAGCCACCAAGATTATAACATAGAATAATAGAGTTGGACCTCAGAGAATCTTCTGGTCCAGCCCCCTGCTCCAGATTAATCAATTTATGATTCTAATTCCAATCTTTGTTTTTTGCAATGTATGTGGATAACTATCTTTGATAAGTATCTTTTTAAAAAGTTATCAGCAGTGTTCCAAATAAATATAGTTCTCCTTCTTCTTGAATTCAGAATGATTGTAAAAAATAAAACATTGCTGGACATTCCTAAGGTGAAGATATTAGCAGAACAATTACATTGCTATATTCCTGTATTTCATTTTTCAGAATGTCACACTGAAATCAAAAAAGTATTTCATGAAACATCATTACTGGGATGGTTGAACACTCTGATGCATAAGAGATCATTTGTGTTGTATTTTAAATTAGCTACCTACTTCAGAAGCATTTTATTTCTGGAAGGAATATATCATTGCATCTAACCTATTTCTACACACGGGATTTCTATTCTTAGAAACACATGTAATGAATTCTTGGTACTTTGAATAAAGCAAGGATGGGCCATTATGTTCACAGATATAATGTTAAATTTAAATTTTCTGTTAAATTTTCTTGGATTTCCTGATCATTTGTAATAATTTCATTTTTGAAACTAGAAATCTGCCATGCTACAAAGAAAAGTAGTGCCAGTCTCTAGAAGCATATTTATTTCCAAGAATGCCTTTGCTGCCCCTCATAGGCACACATCAAAAATAAAAAGAGTAGCTTGCTTAAGTTCATCAGCACAGAAAAAAAAATTGAAGTCCTGGAAGAAGTGTTAAAAAAACAATTTCAGTTTTAATTATGACAAATGGCTGCTCCTAGTTACACCTAATACAATATCATTGTGGTATTCATAGGTCCCATATTGGGCACATCCACAAGTGTACCCTCTGACTTAAAATGAATCTTAGCCACTCAAGAAAAAGATAGTAAGAAACAACAATTGATTGGATGAACGGATGGAAAGATAATAGATAGATGACAGATAGATAGATAGATAGATAGATAGATAGATAGATAGATAGATAGATAGATAGATAGATAGAGATAGTGATTGATAGATACATTAGATACCTAGATATTAGATAGATATACTGTAATATGGAGTATTTATGAGCTGAAAATTATGATTTAATAAAGTACAATGTGAATATAACCATTTGTTCCTGATTTGCTCCTCTTATCATGAAAATAAAAACCAACCATAAAAACCTATGCATGATTCTAGATAGAGGAAACATGTGATGATGAATTATTATGCAATGGCATGATAACATTTGAATATTACACAGGCAAAAAACAAAAACAAACCCCAAGCACACAGAATAGGCAATATCTAGCTCAAAATCAGTAATTGTGAAAGGCAGCTAGAAGTATTTGTGCACAACCACTTATGTATGAGCCAGCAATGTACTGAAGTTGCAATGTACTGAAGTTGCAAAAAAGGACAACTCTAGGACAATGCAGTCCTAGAGTGCATAAACAAAAGACCAGGATCAAGATCACATGACATATTAGTACCACTTTATATTGCCTTGTAAGATCACACTTAGAATAACTGTGTCTATTTCTGTTTACCATAGTATAAAAAACGAGAAGAGCAACAAATATGATTAGGGGTTTGGAGGCTAAAACATATGATTCATAAAGTGGTATGTCTAATCCAATGAGGAGAAAGACTAAAATGATTTGATAGCAATCTTCTAATGAGAGTCTGTCACGAAGGGGGACAACCTATTTTCTAAAGCATCTGAGGATAAGACAAGAAATAACAGATGGAATCTTATCAAAGAGAAATACAACTTAGAACTAAGGAGAAATTTCTTAATGGTTGGAACACTAGTGGAATGGCTTGCCTTTATAAGTTATGAGTGCTCTATCACTGAAAGTTTTTAAGAAGAGATTGGACAGCCATTTGTCCAGACTGGTATTGGAGTGCTGGGAAAGGGCTTAAAATAGAAGGCCTCAAAGATTCCTTTCAATTTGCTTATTCTGTTCAGAGTAAAACAGACTGCCTTACATGATGGTAAACTCTTCTTTCCTGGTGGTATTTGAACAAAAGCGGAATAGCCTTCTGTCCAGGATGTAGTAATCAATAATAATTGATTCATGGGTGCAGGGGATAGGATTAGATATGACCAAGAAATCTTCCAATCCATCCATTTTAGGTATCCATGATAATGTTCCATATTAACATTCTTATAATACCCTAACCTGATTGGCTGAAACAGACAACACTGTGATTGGCCAAAATGCACGACGATGACTGGTCAGTAAGGAATCTCCCGTGATTGGACGAGCCGATCTCGGGAGATTCAGAAAGCTGTCATTGGGTGAGAGCCGCTGGCAAGCTCTATAAGAAGAGCTGCCGCTGCTCGCAGGTCCAGCACAGATCTATACCTTGAATAAAGAGCTGAAGTTATGCTGGTCTCCAGTCTCCTGTTTTCCCACGCTTCTACAGATAACATTTTTGAAGCCAATATTTTCCATATGGCTAACCATTATAAACATGTCCTTAGTCCATTTTAAAACAATCTAAACTATCCTCCATAACCATACATTAATTACAGTATGTGCTAAGAGAAGACAGCTTATTTCAAAGCTAGTTCTATTATTAAGCATATATCTCAACAAACAGATGCTAAGTTGTATAGAGCAACAGTGATTGGTCTCCAGACTGTTCCTTCTGAGCTACTCAGGCATGTTTCTATATTAAATTACTGAACTGTGTTTCATACAAATTGCCTTGAATCCCTAAGGATCCTGTCTTCACATCTGTGACTGCTGTATTGTCCCAAAATCTAATAAGATTGAATTAAGATATAACTAGAAATCCAATTGGTTTATTTGTTTGGAAGCAAAGAGCAGCAAAATATCCTGAGCCAACTGTACTTTCTTTACCAGTTTTTTCATCATATAATAACACATAATTAATAAAGTGAATGAATACTATGGATTTGGAGTTTTTCCTCTTTGGCAACCAGTACAAATAAAATATTATTTTTAAAGTTTTTTGTTTGCTAGATTTAGAGGCTACTTGACTGTCAGCAATTCTGGGCAGCTTACACATCTAAAAGTAGGCAACAGTAAAGTGAAAGAAAAAAAGACTTGTACATTTGGAATGAAAAAACAATACATCAAAAGAGAACGAACTGAGGTTTAACAATCACATTCATCCCAGGTCTGGGTGGAAAGCCAGGTTATAGAGATTTGAGGTATAGGTGCACAATAGGAGTTCTTCAAATCTTCTAAGGAATGATATTCCAGAAACAGCATCATGGCAGAAAAGAATTCTTAGGTCTCTAGAGCAGAATGGAACAACTTGTTATGGCCAACTTCCCATGGCCATCTCACCATGGCAATCTCATCATGCCCAACTTGCTGCAAAACAGTTTTCCATGGCGAACTTGTCATGGGGCAATTTTCCACAGGACAATTAGCTATAGCAAATTGGCCGCAAAGGGATGGCCATGGTGATTTGTCCTAGACCCTTCCAAGAAATGGTATTATTTGGTTGAAGTGACTGAAGCAAGCCCAATGTATTCAAGTCCAGTGGCAGGCAGAAACTGTTAGAGAGAGGTAGTCCCTTAAATAACCAGATCCTTTGCCATGATAGGCAATAACAAGCTATTATATTTGGCTAATAACCAGGTTAAAACCAGCATCCTGAATTCTACTTATCAGCCAACCAACAACCATTGCACCTTGCAAAAGAGCAGTGATGCATATTGTCACATGATGCATCCATCATTGCCTGTGTTACTGCTCTGCAGACCAGCTATATTTTCAGATCAGTCTTCAATGGCAGTGTTCACTGTGAAGTAGTTCACTGTGAGTGAACTACTGGAGTATGTATGACTGTCCAAAGTACCTTCTGTTCTCGGAATGAGTATAAATGGAGTTGTGCAAAGCATTCCTGGCCCATGGTTGAGATATACAAATAGGTATCATCTATGTTCTGATGATACAGTCAAGATTTGAAGTATGCTTTTGCTGTTGCAACCATTTTCACTTCTCAGTTTGCCAACAAACCAGGAGGGAGGGAATGTAGGCTCCAGACATCAAGAAGATGAGCATGAGAACCAAGGACACTCCAGCAGGTGTTTTCCAAAGCCAAAGACTTTTTCTCACAACAATATTGTGAGGCGCTCAATTGGACAATGTGACCTGTACTAATAAAGAGAGGGAGAATTCCATACTTTAATTATGTGGGTTTGCACAGAATTAGTTACAGTAGATCTGGTTTTGACCTAATCGGAGATTGGATCGTCTCACTCATGCTTACTTGGTTGGGTTCATCAGTTGGAAGTTGACAGATACTGGACTTTGAACTAATGAATTATCTCACCAGATAATTTCATATATATGTCAAAACAATAGAGGGAAGTTCACAGAGTGCTAATGTCCCAATTACATCTTCCTTTTACCCCGTTATCACTGACTGAAACCAACCACACAGGAAGAACCACCATAACACAAGGACCTTTGTTTCCTAAGACCCATGGACAGTCCTGTGTCTACTTTTCAAAAAGGTTTACATCAACAATCTGTTTAATAAATATTAATTCTAAATATGCCTGTCAGTCAACAAATAATCCAGACCCGTAGTACTGTCAGAAAAGATGAAAGGGTTCTTCTTAACCTCTTCATCACCCCTTCCCTTGACTATTATTTTCCCTAAAACTGCTTTTATAGAAGAAAGCCAACCCTCCTATCATTTTGGTTGCTCACAATGATCTGTTTTGAAATGAGGCAACCAGAACTTCCCACGGTGTTCCAAATACAGCCATACCACAAGTTTACATAAATATATTGTAATTTTGAAACTTTAAGTGCAGTGCTTCTCAACCTCAGCAATTTTAATATGCGTAGACTTTACACTCTGGGGAATTCTGGCAGTTGGACACAAGTTGCTGAGGTTAAAAGACACTGCCCTAGTATATTTTGTTTTTCTTTTTTCATAGCAGCTATTTTAACAGCTAAGGTGATATTCTTTAATGTTATTGTCTTTAGAGTCCAATAGCTTTCATTGGGTCTAAATGCCATTCAGAGCAAAAAAATTAAGACACTTAGAGAATATCCTCCTGTCTTCATTTACAGCAGAGATGTGGAACTATGGCCCCTTTATGACTTGTGGCCTTCAACTCCCAGAATTCCTGAGACATAAAAGCATGGTAATTTCCCATCCCTGATTTACAGGATGCCTGTGAATGTGCTATAGGGAAGACAAAACTAAAGTATTCTAAGTAAAGGGCCTGTCACATTGGCCGATGGATGCAAAACGTATGTAAAAAGGACACAGCGGATCATCATTGTGTTATCCGGCTCTCAAAAGTGCCCAAAATTTGCAATAACAGAGGGACAACAACAGAAAGGAACAGACGGGGGGAGACATAGCGCCAAGGATGTAAGCAGATGCTCCATGGAAGCCCTAAATGGATGGAAGCGGTGGAAGTGGATGGCAACATCCCTAGGGCTTCCAGGGGAGTTCACAGACGAAGCGATGCGCAGCGGAAAGAGCGGATGCTGAGTGGATGAAGTGCGGATGCAGAGTTGGAAGCTAGCAGATTGCCTAGCGGATGCAGAGCGTTCACTGCGCATGCGGGGAGAATGCATTGTGTCACCCCGTGGATATAAAGGGAAGCAGCTTGCAGCAGGTCACCGGCATTCGAGGAAAAGACCTGCTGCCAGACCAGTTCCAGCAGCCAAGCCAAAAACCAATGGGAGAAGAGAGAGAAGCCTCTGCTCCAATCTGCTTGCCAGCTCCTGGCAAGAGGGACAAGGGCCACTCACCACCGCCCTGGCCCTGATTCTGCTTCCTGCTGGGGCTTTGCTGCTGCTCGGGGCTGACTCTTCTGCTGCTGGAGCTTCTGCTGGCAAGCTGCTCCCTGGTGCTAGGGTGCTCCATACTGCTGGTGCCTGTACTCTGCTGGTGCTGCTTCCTGGTGCTGGAGCTTCTGGCTCTGGTGCTTACTAGCTGGCGCTGCTTCCATAGTGCTGGTGCTGGGTGCTTTCTGTACTCTGCTGGCACTGCTCCTGGTGCTGTTGCTTGGTGCTTACTCTGCTACGCAGCTGCTCTCCTGGTCCTGCTGTCCCTGCTTAAAGGTCGGTCGCTGGATCCCTTGCTTTTGGCTGCTAGCTGTTGTTGCTGCTGGACTGAGATGGGTGGTGGTGGTTAGCAGATGGGTGGAGGCAGGTCCCTACAACCTCGAAGCCCTCCTGATGAGGACCCAGATGGCCCGTGGGCCAGAGGAGGAAGAGGCATAATCGCGGTGAACGAGAATGGGAGCAGGAGGCTAATACTCGCATCGAAGAGGATAACAATGAGGATTAGGTGCTGGAATGGCTGAGGGAGGAGCGAGTATCTTTTGGCGGAAAAGGGACAGCACGGCTCGTAAGTATCGAGACACCAAGAAGGAAGCGAGGCTTGCTTGAAGCAGCAAGAAAGGTGGAGACGCCGCGACAGCTGTCTCAAGAGGTGCTCCTCAGGCTGGCGTGAATGAAAGCACATGCACACCTGGTAAGCGAGAGGAAGCTTGCAGAACTCAAAGAAATTCTGGCCAGGCCACGGTCAAGCTGAATGGACCGAGAGACCTACATGAATGGCCAAGTGAAGCTTACTTGGAGGGTGAGATCCGCCAACCGAGGGAGCAGCCCCTTCTGACAACCCTCCTGTCAGGCAGCCCGAAGAGCAGCCAGTCGCTCTTCTGGCCCAAAGAGTCAGCTCCTGTGTCCAGGGGCAGGTAATCTGTGGAGGGTGGCCCGAGAAACGGAGACCAGCCCCCAACCAGCCTGCATTCCCTGTAGCGGAGCCACCCGTGGAGGACCCCTGCAGTGCAGTGGGAGCGAAAGGAGAGGGCACTTCCACCAGAGACCAGACACCACATCCACAGCACCGCCAGCTTCAACCTGCACACAAGAAAGCAGGCAAGAGGAAGCAATCAGAGGGGCAAGAGCCATCTACTGTCCTGCTGGAGATCAGCGTAGATCTTCCTCTCTCAGCTGGTACATCACTGACATCTAAACACGCCATCCTCCCCACCCCGCAAGCCTATCTCACCTACGTCAACGCAGACCTTCATGACATAGTCCCGACTTCACAGTTCCGAGGTGATGCAAGGAGAGGATCACCGGTGCTTCTTCACAACCCTGCCAGATCCAGCTGAAACCTGCTCCCAACCCAGTCAGGTTCTGCTCCTCGCACCCCAGGTGATGTCACTTGAGCCCCTTCCAAAGCTTTCCACAGGCCCGCTCACTACCAAGGCACAGGCTACGAGGAGGTTCCACAGCAGCAACAAGGCAGCCCGTTCCAACTGTCAGGAAGCAGGTACATCGAATGCCCACGCAGTTGCCAACTGATGCCCACTGATACACTGGATGCCACCGGATGCCACCATCCGCCACGCGATGTGACCGAACTGTCCCCGATGCCACCCACACCACAGAACTGCCACCCAGCCACCGATGCCACCGATGCCACAGATGCCACCCATCACGCCTCACCGATCGCTCAGGGCTGCAGACCAGTAACCCATCCGCCACTACACACTGGCCTCCTTCCTAAGCACCCAGGACAGCCAAGCTCCGGCCCCTCAGAAAATCTGTCATCGGTATTGGGGCTGACGACCCAGTGTCCTGGAGGAAGGGGGCTCTCAACATCACAGGATGAGACCGAGCTCTCATAGAGAGTTTCCTCCACACAGCGTGATCGTCCCCGTGTTGTCCTCTCGGGGCCAGGCACCCCAATAGGTGCCCTCACGACGCAACGCACTCCAGCACGTGGCAGCCACCTCCACAGCACTGGACCCTTCACTCCTGAGACTATGGGCCATGCTGCAGAGTGAGCTGAGAAGAGTGCCAAGAGACTGGGTGCTACTTGTTGACTTTATCCTTGGCTTTAAGGAGGCACTTGGATCATTTTCTTTTAAACAAGCTTGGTTTATAAGAAAAGATTCATCTTTGCGCTTCACACACCTTGGCTTCTTTATTTTAATTAATAAAGTATTGGTGGACAAGCTGTTTAGAAATGGTTTAACCTTTGCATGCTTGTTTGGGATGGGTAAGGATACGCAAGTGGGAATGGGTAGGGATACCTTTGGATGGGTAATAGCTGTGAGAATGGGCATGGGATACCTTTGGGATGGGTAATAGCTGTGGGATGGGCAGCGGATACCTTTGGGGATGGGTAATAGCCTGTGGGATCGGGTTAGGAATACCCTGTGGATGAGGTAAGGATAGCAGTGGGATAGATAGAAGCCTCAGAGCAGGCATAGTGGGACTGTATGGTCGCACCCTCGCAGGTGCCACACCTTGGCCCTTTATTATTCCAAATAAACAAATGTAATCATTCATCAACACATTTCAACATAACACAACTCTTTTATTAAAGGCCTGCCCTGTTGCAGTTGTAGGGCCACTCAACACTACATGGCCCCAAATCTCATCACGGTGTGGGATGAGACAGGCTGAAAAGGAAGCATTCCATTTAAAAGCATTACCATCGCCTGTCTTGGCCAATGCCACTGCTCCAGCTGGAGTTGCACCAGTGTTTCAGGAGGTTGCGCTTGCCTTCTTCACTTCACGTGACGGCCTCTGAATGGGGCCTTGCACATACACAGTATCTATCAGGTTTTTCACTCCTTGCATCCATTCATAGGAGCTCCAATGTTTCGCCCATTGGCATTGTTGGGAGTTTTCACCGAGCCTGTTTCCGCAACACCAGGGTACGGGTGAAGTATGAAGTTTGTGCAGGATGCAGCAATGCTTAGAGATCAATTTCCCCTTTTTATAGGAATAATAGGTTTTCTTGCTTGGGTGTCTCTTTTGCATCCTGCAAAGACATCCCAATATACCGAAGATACATCCCCTCTGCGATACCGGTTTTTTTTCGTTTTAATGGCTTTGTAATGCGAGCTGCAATCGCTTTCATCCTTTTTGCCGGCCATCCTACTACGCTGCGTGTCCAATTCTGCCGTCCGTTTTCGCTTTCTCCCCTGTTTCGCTTTGCCGGCTGGAGCGATTTTGAGCTTGCGCTCGGATGCGCAGCGGATGCTAAGACAAGATATGAGCACAGGGCGGACGCCATCTAAACGGATGATGAACGGATGTTAAGATGAACGGATGTTACCCATAATGCGTGCAGATGCAGAACGGGATAGCGTTTGGATCATATTATCCGCTCAAGAAAGTTTTGTGCCGCTCAAACATTTTTCGAGCGGATTAAATGTCAGTCGAGTCGGATGCTGGGATCGGATAGAGAGTATGAAAGAACGATGTGGTGAGCTACAAATGGCAGCATGTGTTAAGCCAACAGATGGCAGTGTTTTCTCATACCATTTTAAGCATCCTGCAGTTTCCATCACAATTGGTGCTAGTGCTGAGCAGGGGCTTTAAGAGTAGAGTACAATTGTCTTACTCATAGGACTTCAAAACCTCTATAAACTGGAGGGCATGAAAAACTATTAAAAATGCAAAATTTTAGGTATTCAACTGCATAAAAAGGAGTTTCTGTTGAATTTTATTCTGGTTAGTGATTGCTGAGTTTAATGGGTGGTGTTCATTCCTCCATTTTTTATTTCAGAAATAACACCTCAAACAATTTAAAGTTATATGTCGAAATTCTCCACATGTTTTTTGAAGCGCCATCTGGTTAGAAATGGTAAGGTCAGGGTTGTTTTTTTTTTTTTTGCTTGTAGAATACAAAACACAAAACATGCAATGTTTTCAGTGCAACCCATGTATATATTAATACAAAGATTAAGCCAATGATTAAATTTGATATACAAGCACAACATATTCCATCTTCAAATTGACAAAACAGTATTGAATCATTTTGCATAGCCTAGCAATGGTCAAATGTGTCTATAATAAGTCGACATTTTAATAGGGTATAGGAATCCTGTAATTATAAAATTCAATAATACAGTCAAATTAAAAAATCGATTGACTTTTCATGCCTAACTGAATCTTAAGCCGCATGTCCACGCATGGCCAACTTGGATGCAAAAAGGACACAAGCGATGAGCAAAATGTTCCTCTGTTGTTAATCCCCCTCTTAAAAGGGGCCAAAATTTGCATAACCGGAGGCGGATACCACGGACAATCTTGGGGAGGAAGCAGGGCGGATGCAAAGCGGATGCGGAACGAAGCCCAGCGGATGGAAGCAGATGGGAAATGGATGGCGCAACCACAGCGGCTCTTCCGGAGGGGCCCTCACGAAGTGGACGCCGGAAGGCGATCACCAAAGCGGATGCCAGAACAAGCACTGGCGGACGAATTTGAAATGGATGCACAGCGGTATGCACAGCGATAAAAGCGGATGCACAAGTGGAATAAGCCTAGCGGATTCACAGCAGAAGCAAGAAACAGTGCTGAGGCGTTAATTGGTGCATGCAGGGGGGAAGCATTGCGTAAGCCCCCAATATAAAGGGAAGCAGCTCAGCACTACGATGGCCAGGCATTCACGAAGGAAAGACCTGCTGCTGACACGTGTTGAGTTCCTTGCCTGCCCTGCTGCATGCCTGCTGCCAGCCCTTGCGGTGCCAAAGCCTGCCTTCCAGCCGCAGCCTTGGTGCCTGCCTGCCTGGCCTGCCTTCCCTGCAAGGCATTCACCTGCCAGGACTACCTGCCAGGCTTCCCCCTGCACCCATTGACGTCCCCACCCTACCTGCGCCCCACCGCCATCGTGCCAGGCTTCCTGCCAGCCTTGGTGACTGCCATCCCACGAGCCGCCTCCCAGCCCGCCAGCACCCCCACAAACCATGGGGATGAAGCGAAAGTCTCACAGCAGCCTGCCAACATACCTGGCAAGAGGGACA
>BHFT01062455.1:0-12437 GCA_004320025.1 Laticauda laticaudata | reverse complement strand
TGGGCTGAAGCTTCAGTGAGGTCTATAGCATCCAGGAAGCAGTCAAAATGGTTCCTATAGGACTCCCAGGTCTCAGCTGATGGTCTAAAAGGTGGGAACGCAGGGTTTGAAGTCATCTTGTATCGGCGATGTCTGTCTCCTCAACGGGGAAGTTGAATTTCACGCTCTCGAAATAGTGTCTGCAGCAGTGACAGTCAGCTCAGAGTGGTTTCGGCTTTTTTTGAAAGTGACTGAGCTCAGCTGTTCTTGTCTGGCCGCCTCTCATTCGTATCCCACCTTCATCACCAGTGTTGTGGAGCGGTGGTAATTATTGAGGCAAACATGGAGCTAACAGTCAAGAAACTTTATTGCGAGAATAAAGGGTTGTCGCGGCTGCCGAGCTAACAGGCAGTCAGCTGGTGGCAACGGCTGATGCCGTTTGACAGCTCCTTTTATAGCCGGCTATCAAACGGCATCAACCAATGAGAGTGGTTCGCGCTCCTGCCAGGGGTGCGGACCAGAGTGAAAACTGCATTGAACGCAGCAATAGTCTTTGCTTCCAATGAAGGAAAATTGAGGCTCATAACTTTATCATTATTTACAAAACAGCTGGATCTCATTATTACCTGTTATAATTTTAAAGTTTTGGATTTTCAAAATATATAATTCATTCACCTGTGGAAACTTAAGATATTTAAAAATGTTGTTTGTTGGAAAATGGGTTTAATTTATAAATTATTAATTGTTAAAAATAATGATTAAACTTTGGAACAGAATTATATCATACTTGTATTATAAAATAAGCCATTAAAATTGATTCAAAGTTTGCAAAATTCTGAGGGTGCCATATTACTGCCATCTAGTGATGGAAAAGGGGGGGAAATATGCAATGTCATTTCCAGTATAAGCATTTCCAGTATAAATTAGTTAAAATTTTCTTTTGCTTTCGTTAGAATCTATCAGCATCCTTTGCAAATAAATTCAGACGGGAAAATGTAAGTAGAGTTACTCAATTTATGAATGGCTGCAGATCAGAATATAATATTTTCACTTGAGCCTTAAATGCCAGGCCTAGTCCTAAATTACTGTTGGTCTTGTTCTGTATGGAGTGGTATACTCCAAATAACGCAATCTGATTGGCCAGAAAGGCCAGTGTTGGATTGGTTCATTAAGAACCAATCCAAAAAAGCCGCTGAAAGGTGGCAAAGTCAAATAGCTGCCATTGGCTACAAGCTGGCAGGCAAGCCTGTATAAAAAGGCTGCTGCGGCTTCAGCCAGACTGTTCTGTTACTGTTGCTTGTGTTAATAAAGACTTTGTTTGTTGGAACCGGGTCCACCTCACGTTTTTCCAGATGGAACAGGTCTGTTGTGGAATTTTTGGATCTGATCACATATCATACATTTCTTAATTATGTGGGACAATATCTATGANTTTTGGATCTGATCACATATCATACATTTCTTAATTATGTGGGACAATATCTATGATTATTTATGGGTAGAATCCCAGCAGAATCATTACTTCTGAGCTCTTACATATGGGCAAAATCATATTTAATTTTTAATTAATTATTTAATATTTAATTTTTAGTTCTGTACATCCCCCAAAATCTCATGGTTTATCTCTTTGAAAAAAATTTACTCATAAGTTGTTTACAGAATTACTAGGATGATATATCAAATCTAATTTTATTCAGCCCTCCTCAGGCCATGGTTTAAGCAACCTTGTTCTGTTAATTCTGTAGCACCAGTCCTGTGAAAATATGTCATGACTAAAAAGGCTCATTGGAAAAATCTAAGAGTTCTTTTACTCTTTGTGGAAACAAGGCCTTAATAATTCCATTTTTGGATTTCCCAAATGAAATTAAAGTGCTAATTTCATATTGGTTGAGACAATGACACATTCTGCCTTCTTATCAATTTCCCTTCAACAAGGCAGCCTAATTATTGTAAAAAGAAGCATGGACAATTTAGGTAAGTTATAATTGCTTAATTGAGCAATCATTTGCACCAAATGGTCACAAGTAAACAAAAGCAGTAAATCACTTTTTCATTAAAATAATAAGAGTGAAAATAAGAATGAAAATTATCTCAGTGATTATATTGAACTGCATGAATCAAGAAAGGTCAAATTAAACAAAAAAACCTGGACTAGTCTTTACTTTTAAAGCTGTTTCTCATTTCTATATTTAATTTCTCTTTCTCTTGCTGCTAAGTTGTAACTTTTTCTATCCTGGTTTCTTCAGGCAGTGGGGAGGAAGGGAGGAGGTGAGAGATTAATGTCAGCAGCCTTTAAATAGTAATTGGTCTGTTCCCGCTTAAGAGGTCTCCCTGGATCCAGAGGTATTAAACAATTATTATCCAGTTTCTAACCTTCCTTTCCTTATTAAGGTTTATTATAAAATAAAATGCAAAGAAAAATTAAGAAGAAAAGAAGAAAAAGAAATAAAGATCCATTTGGAATAAGATTTTTCTTTCTTTCTGCACTTTCTCTGTTGGAGAGTGGAGGCATAATTCTGATAGTTCGTGCTAGAACAACACACTTCCTCTCCTCAACATATCAATATTCCTTGCATAGACAGAAATGTTTCAGATCATGGCTTTAAAGGTTGGGCATTCATTTGCATCCTGAAACAAACAGAAGACTTACTGCCTTACAAGTTCTGCCCTGTATTATATATGAAATCAGTGATGGGATTCAATTTTTTTTTTAATACTGGTTCTGTAGGCGTGGGTTGGTGGGCGTGGCCAGTGAAGGATACTGTAAAATCTCCAGTCAGAGGTGGTATTTTCAGGGAGGAATGGAAAAGGGAGCAACGTGAGTTGTGTGGCTTATGGTAGAGGAAAGGGCCCCGATTCTCTTCATTAGCTGCATCTGGGAACAGTGTTTAAAAAGAGAGTTTGTGCACAGCAACTTGTTGGAAACAAATCATGTATTATCTTGTTTTGTTGAGGCTTATCTGGGTTCCTAGTGTCTTCCCAAGTGCGTGTTTTGTTAGCCTTTGAGGTCTGCAATTCCTTATCCTGTCCTGTCCAGTTAATTGCTGCAGTAAGTTTTGTGTGGATTTTTATTTACAGTTTATATGTACTATTATGTATATGTAAATAATGTAGTTGGGTTGACAATATATAAACTACAAATATGTAAGTTTGTAGTTTTAAGGAAAAATACTGTAATGCATTAAGCTGTGTTCTGATTGGTTAATTATGCTACAAGTTGCCATAAGAGGGATCTATAGATCATGGTTTAATTCTCTTTCTTTTTTCACTGATGATCTCTCTTAATACCGATACTGACTCACTACGGATCGATAATGACGAACCCTGTTTAGTTTGATATTCTGTTGATATCGAAGATTATTTCTTCTATTATGGTTTAATATTTGTCTGCTGTAAAAGACATGGAACTGGTAAGAAGACTTTATAACTAGATGTAAGAAGACTTTATAACTGGATATTTGTGGATTGTTAAAAACGTGTATGACATGGACTGTGCTATTTCTTCAAGTAAACATTAATACAACTTGTTCAACTCTGGGTGGCTGTATATTTCTTCATAACTGTTCTCATAAACCATTTTCCGTGTGCATATCCTTTTTATACAAGGGTTACTCTGCACATATCCTAATTACTTTGTTTTCGGACTGAATTTTCTCCATTTAAAGACTGTTCTTGTGAGAGATTTTTCTCCAGCTGAATGTAACTGGACACTGGGGACAAAGTTGGAGGCATTAAAGGAACTTTTCTTACGTATGTGACTATCTTGCCTTTGTGCCACGCCCGGGTCATCACATAGTCAGAATCTTCTGAATGCCACCTCTATATGAAATGTTAATAGATGCAAGTCTCAATGTCAGGTACACATCATAGTTTGGTGTACATTATATAGGCAAGTCATTTCTCCAAGTTCAGGATCTAAAGCAAAAGTTTTATTGAAATGAAAGGAAAATGGTGCAATGCAAGTCTTCTTTATTATTTTTCCAGAACCTGTTGAGAAGGTAGGTAATAATTGATTGTTTTCTGATGACTTAAAGACTTAATTGGTTTGGAAGACGGCAACAAATAAATTGAACTGCAATCTATCTCTGACCTCTTTACCAAAGATAGGGACACTGTAGGCTATCTGTTTTCCTTTGTTCTCTTCCAGGCACTTAATGAATATTCTGAATCTTAAAATATGCTGTTTAGAATAATAAGAGAGCACTATTCTCAAAGGTAACATCAATTCTTATCTTTGAAGCCATATTGAATCAAGGAAATGTGTCCTTGGTATCATAGTTCTGAAAGTAACTTCATTATGAAAATAGTATTTGCATTTTTTTTCCTATAAGAACCATTGGACAAAATTGGATTTCCATCTTATTTCCCTTTTTATGTTTGTCCCATTTCATAATTGTCAAACTGACATTTCACTTATAACTTTGTAGAAAATATGATAGATATATTTGCAACAGTAAGCCTTTTAAATTAAAATTTACATCTGTGGAAAGGTCAGTTATCAGTCATGTATTTTTTAATGAGTGAAATAATGAAGTTTATTGAGGCAATTCCCCCAATTTCTACTTAGCACTGTGCTAGATTAAACTATTTGATAGTTGTCTAACATTTACTGTAGTTGAAAAAAGTGATATCTTCCCCTTAGCTTTCTCTAAACATACCCAGTTCTTTCAATCTCACTTCATCCGATTTAGTTTCTGATCTCCTGCCATTCTTTTTGCCTTTGTTTAACTTGTTCAAGGTTATCTTAATCCTTCTCAAGTATCATAGAAATGGACATAATATTGGAGATACAATCTGACAATACAGAAAAAAGTGAAATGATTTCTTCCTAAAGTTTGGGAATTACAAAAACAGATACAACTTACCGATAAAATTGCATTTGCTATTTTAGAATCCTATTATTAAGGCTAACTATATTTACCTTTTTATAGGCTTTTACTCCAACATATGGTATATCGTTTTTACAATTGCTATATTAGAGATCTGAGGTCTGGCTCTCTTAATTACTGCAGTGTTTTCAAGGTGCTTACAAATCAATCATTTTATAATCAATCACTTTATATTGCCAGGATACTGTTTGAGTATATACAGAAAAAAAGAGGCTAAAATTAAATCTAACAGGACGCAGGTGTTATTTATCTATCAGGTGCTCTGCATGGTTGCTGCTTCTGAACTAAGTTGGTAACTTATGTCCTTCTGGATTCATGTCTATTGGATGATGTGCAGGAAGGGGCCATGACTCTGATAAGGGAAACCTTTGCCCACATGGCAATTGTGGATATATATAGATATATATAAAAGGCAGCTTCTTTAAAGAATTGCAGGTAAGTGTGTGTATGAGTGCCTCCATGTATTCTGAAACACTGTATGGGCTCATACCCAAAGTACTGCATAGTAATAGCTACAGCACTTAGAGTTACATACTGCTCCAAGGTGCTTTACATCAGCATATTGCTCCCAACAATCTCATTTTACTGACTTCGGAAGGATGGAAGGCTGAGTAAACCTTGAGCCAGTCAAACCCAGGAGGGAGAGTTTCCCTGCAATACTGCATTCTAACTCCTGCATCAATATATGTTTGCCTAATCTGTTGTTTATCTTGCTTTTTCTTTGGCTGGGATATCAAGTACATTTCGTCGCCAATTATTTGACACTTTACTACTCTCTGGGACTCCTCAAAACTAATACATAGAGTTTCATCCCGACAAGCGGCAAAGTTCTTCTAATATACTAAATAAATTACTAAATTAATATACTAAATTAATAAAATTAATTTAGTCCTGAAAATCAATTTTGAAATTGATAGGTGTTTCCAGGTTATATTTTAAATCTGGCCATTTGCCTTTGATGTTCATAATCAACTGGTAGAATGCATTTCCTCAAAATAAGAATTTGAATAGTTTTTTCTGTTAGCCTTTTGCTGTCTACGGTTGCCCTATTGATTCTTTTATTTCTACAGATAGTTCTCAATTTTCAACCTTTCATTTAGTGACTGTTTGAGGTTACAAGAACACTGAAAAAAATGATTTATGACCATTTTTTCACAATTATGACTATCGCAGCATTCCATTGTCACATTATCAAAATTGGGACACTTGGCAACTGGTATGTATTTATGCTGATTGTAGAGTCCTGGGATCATGTGACCAACTTTTGTGACTTCTAACAAGCAAAGTCCCTGGGGACGCCAGATTCACTTAACAATGGTGCAACTAAACAGTAATAGCGGTTCAGTTTGTTTAGCAATATAAATTTGGGGCTCTGTTATGTCATAAGTCAAGGACTACCTATATGTCAGTCCTTTCATTTTACTTCAAATCTTTCAATAACCATAGCTCATTCTGAATCTCTCCAATAGTATCAAAACTATAAGAACTACCAAGACAGATTTCATTAAAGAAGAAAGCAGCACTGAATAGATTTTACCACTGCCTATCTTTCTTCAGTCAAAACCTGTAAAACAAACATCCTATATCTTCTTTTGCAATTCAATAAAAGTAAAGGTTTTTGCCAATCCTGGCCCCAAACATTTTGCTTCCAAAAACAGAATCTAATGCATACATTGTCCTTGTCATTAAGTAGTTGTAAAATACCCTATGAAAGAAGATTTCTTAAAGATAAATGGAAACAATCCATTAAAATTTTAAAATATAACTTCACCAGTAGGAATAATCCTACCTAACAGAAGTACATTGATTATATTTCCTTGATATTTAATTGATAACTGGTCATAAACTATAGTTATATTTATTTCTATGTACTAGAAATAAATAGAGGATGTACCAGAGGAAAATACTTGAGGATGTATGAGAGGAAAATATCCAACAATATCTAACTACAATCTAGCTACAATCCTGGAAGAAAGCAAGGAAGCGCTGAATAAAGAAATAACACAAAAAGGACTGCAAGAGGCAATTCAGAAGCAGAAAAATAATATGTTAGGACCAGATAGTCTCCTGGGGAAGCTATACAAGACACTTCAAGGAAAATTTGAAATATATCTGTTAGATTTATACAAAGAGGCCCTAATGACAGTGAACTTACCTAAATCATGGGAAGAGACATACATAACATTAATTCCAAAAGAAGATTTGGACCATCAACAAAATCGAAACTACAGGCCCATATCACTATTAAATGTCTATTATAAGATATTCATGACTATAATGGCAGAAAACTTAAAAGACTATTCAACCAAATTATACATAGTGATCAGAATGGATTTTTGCCAAATAGGCAAATCAAAAACAATACCAGAATGGTCATGAATATATTAGAATATTATGAGGCACACCCTGGAAAACAAATGGCACTGGTCTTCCTCAATGCACAAAAAGCATTCGATAATGTTAATGGGCAATTTATTATAGAGCAACTAAAAGATATGGATTTCGATGACAAATTTATTAAGATGATTTCAGCAATTTATTCAACTCAGATTGTTAGCATATTATAAAATGGAAACAGAACAGAAACATTTAAGATCAACAGAGAGTAAGCAGGGATGTCCATTGTCACCCCTATTCTTTATCCTCACACAAGAAAACCTATTGATGAATATTTGAAGAAATAAAGAAATTAAAGGGGCTACAATTAGAAAAGAGCAATATAAAGTACAAGCCTTCATCAACGATATGGTATCTTTTCTGGATGACCCAGAGAAAATTGGAATAATACTGATAAGAGAAATTAAAGAATTTGGCAATGTTGCAGGAGTAAAAATAAATAACAATAAAATAAATAAAATACTGACTAAAAATATGAAGGATAAACAAACAAAAAAAAGAATTAGAAGGGAAATAAGAAATGCAAATTGTTAAAAAAGTAAAATACCTTGGCATTTGGTTAACACCAAGGTGCTAATCAATTAAAGGAAATAATTATGATAAATTAATGATAAAAATTAAAAAATAATTGGAAGTATGGGGGAAACTACAAATATTGTTAATGGGAACAATTGCGGCAATAAAAATGTCCACATTACCAAAAATATTATATCTTTTTCAAACTATACCAGCAAAATTGAATAAAAAATTCTTTGGGGAACTGGATAAAATAATAACTAAATTTGTCTGGGCTAGAAAAAAAAGCGAGAATAAAAATGAAATTACTACAGGATAAGAGAGAAAATGGTGGCTTTGGACTCCCAGACTGGGAAATGTACTACCAGGCAGCAGCTTTTGTATGGATTAAAGACTGGATTCACTTAGAAAATAACAGAATACTATTAATAGAAGGCCATGATCTGCAAAAAGGGTGGCATAGTTTTTTATGGGTTAGAAAGAGGAAGCAGCATTCTTATTTTCAGAGACATTTCATTAGAGACTCATTAATTCAAATATGGAGTAAAATTAAAAAGAACCATTATATGAAAATACCACGCTGGCTGCCAACCATGGAGGCACAAATTTATCCAAACACAATGGATCTGGTGAAAATGAGAAACTATAAAGACTTATTAGATAAACAAGGAAAAGTGAAAACAATACAAGAACTACAACTACTACTACAAAACATAGATATAGACTGGTGGCCATATATGCAAGTACAGGCAAAATATAAAAAAGATAAAGAGCAATACCAATTTTATTTGGATAAGCAACAATTAGATAGAATCCTACAAGGAACAGGGGAAAAAATGATCTAGAAAATATACAACTTTCTTTTATATTTCAAGATGGAAGAGGAGGTAGTTAAGGAAACAATGGTAATATGAGATACAATATAGATTTGGAATATTGGTAAAAAATGTGGGAAACAAATTATAACCTATATGTACAACATATAGGGAAAACATGTATTAAATGTTTTACACCGACTAGACTAGCAAAAATGTTTGTGAACCAAAACCCAAATTGTTGGAAGTGTAAGAAAGAAAGGGGCACTTATTTTCATATGTGGTGGACATGCCCAAAAGTAAAAAAATATTGGAATACAATTTGACTGTGGTTAGAAGAAATAATAAAATAAAAGATCAAACTTCAACCAGAATTATTTTTATTAGGCATAATAATAAGGAAATACAGTAAAAAGATAGGTATATTATGTTACATATATTAAGGCTAGGTCACATCGGCCGACGGATGCAAAACGTATGTAAAAAGGACACAGCGGACGGGCAAAATTCCATCCGTGGCTCCATCCTTGCTATCCACTCTCAAAAGGGACAAAAATTTGCATAAACAGAACGGAAAAGAACGGAAAGGAACGGACAGGGAGAGGACGTAGTGAGGATGTTAAGCGGGTGCTCAACGGAAGCCTAGTGGATGGAAGCGGATGGAAGTGGATGGCATGTCCGCAGGGCTTCCGGGGAGAACAGCAAAGCGGATGCGTAGCGGAAGGGCGGCGATGCGTACGGATGACGCAGATGCATCACGGATGCCTAGAGGATGCCTAGAGGATGCCTAGTGGATGCGTAGCAGATGCAAAGCATTCACTGCACATGCGGGAGGATGCATTGTGTCAGCCCCACGGATATAAAAGGAAGCAGCTCGCACGCAGCCAGCATTCAAAGGAAAGACCTGCTGCCAGAGACTATCTTCATCAGAGACCATGGGAAGAAGAGGAAGCCTGTGCTAATCCTGCCAGCCCTGGAAAGAAGGACAGAACCACCATCCCACCCCTGGCGCTAACTCTGCTGCTGCTGGTGCTTCTGCTGGTGCTGGTGCTTCTGTTGCTGGTCTTGCTGCTGGTGCTACTGCTGCTGGTGCTGCTGGTGTGGGCAGACTAGCCCCAAGCCCTCAAAGCCCTGCTGATGAGAGGCCCAGAAGACCCTGCCAGAGGGAGGAGAGGCAATCGAAGGAGAAGGAGAAGGAGAAGGGGGAGAGGAAACAGTACTCCATTGCAGAGGACCATGAGGAGGAGGTGCTGGAATGGCTGAGGGAAACGAGTACCTGTGGAGGAAGGGCACAGGCTATATCGAGACACCAAGCAGAAGCAGGCGGCTTGGAGAGAGAAGGTGGAGAGGCCTGGGCTACAATTCTGATGTCCTTCTGGGGTGGGCTTCAACAGTGTGGGGAAAGTTCCACCTCTGATACCACTCTTCTGCAACTCTCTTCCAGCCTTCTTCAGTGGTGGGACACTGGAGGAGCTCCTCCAGTATTCTTCGATGATGGCCTGCACCACTTCTCTGACCACAGTGCTGATTGTGTTGTGTGGCACCCTCCAGGCATACTGCATGTTTCTGTAGGTGGTCCTGAGGCCAGGTGGCGCAGAGTCAGTGACACCTTCAGCCCAGGGTCCAGGCTGGAATGGAAGTTGGTGCTCGTCTTGGTCAACCTGGGTCTCAGACGCTCCACAAGTTCGTCAAACATGGCTGGTGGCATCCTCATGAAGTGCTGGAATGCATGAGTGTCTTCATTCCTCAGCTCCACCATCAGCTTGTCATACAAGTCCATACTCTGGTCTTCTCTCGATCCATCGTCAGACCCACACAGTTCTTGGACGTCTCCTTCTCTTGCATAGAAAAGGTGAAAGAGCCTGAAGAGGCTGGTACTGGTTTTGAATGATGGTGGCTATCAAAGGAGTGTGCGTTGATCCATGGTGGAGATCAATGGATGATGTTGAAGAGCAAGAGCAAGGCTGAAGAGGTCTGCACACCACGTCTGCTGGACTGAAAGTGAGATCCAGGTGATTTCCTCTGCCTTTTTATAGGAAATATCGGTTTCCGCTCGGTGTCCTTCTGCATCCTCTAGACATCCTGCAGACATCCTAAATATCCGAGATACATCCCATATACAAATGTTTTTTCCATTTTAATGCTTTTTGTCCGAGGTGCATCCGCTTTCATCCTTTCTATGTCCATGCTACTAACGCTGTGTGGACGTTCCACGTCCGTTTCGCTTCCTCCCTCTTTCCATTTTCCGCTGGAGTGGATGCGAGTTGCGTGGAATGCACAGCAGATGCTGAGTGGATACAGCAGACGTTTAACGGATGACAACGGACATAGAACATTTGTTCCCCGTATGTTGCTCGCGGATGTAGAATGGACGCGGCGGAAAGTTCATCTGCTCAAAAAGTTTTGTGCAGCTCAAAACTTTTTGATCAGATGAAATCTCAGTAGATGGATGTTGGACAGGTAGAACATATAAATCTTGCACGCAGTGAGTATAGAACGGATGCATCGCGTTAGCCAACGGATGACAAGTGTTTCTCTCCATTTTACATCCTCTTTGCATCCGTTGGTGCAGTGTGACATGGGCTTTAACTGTTGCTAGGTTCTCTTACACATGATTTTGGAAGCAGGGAAATGTATCACCAGAGGGAGCAGTCATAAAGAAAATATTACTGTGCAGAGATGGATGGGCTGACATTAAAACTAAAAGATAAAGAGGTATCAACATATTATATAGTCGGGGGTGCTGTGTATGCATGGTTTAAGAATAAAAGGAAATTAATAGATAATGATTAGATATGAAATTAGATAAGAAAGTTGGAAATGTAATTATGACTACGTATGAATGTTGTAATCTGGAATCATGATGCTCACTTAAAAAGATGTATAAAATAAAAAACAAAAAACTTTTATTAAAAAAAGAGAATAAAAGGAAATTAAAATTGCAATTAGGTAAAGAATAGGAAACTATGTGTACATTTATTGTGGAGAAAATAGAAATATATGATGAAAATATATAAATTTGTAATAAGAATAAGAATAAGGAAAAGAATATGTAATTATAATTAATGTAATAAGAAAGTATATATAGAAACAAGATAAGGAAATGTAAATGATGTCTTTTCGTTGACACAATGGTGTATATAATTTTATTTTATGTTTTTTAAAACCTTTGAAAATTGAATAAAGTTTTTAAAAAAGGAATACACCTGGGTCAGGAAATCAAGGAATTCAGTTAAATTGAACTCTTTTTTTCTTCCAGTGAAACTTTTTATGTTCTTGCTTTTTTTCTTGTGATAATCATTACTTGCAGTTTTAAAAGATCACTTAAGAAGTATGTGTTAGCGGATTTCTGGTTTGGGCTTCTTCAGTGATGGACTGAAATCACGATCATGCATGATTGTGATCTGTGTTCGCCGCTGGAGCACCCCGAGCCACTCGGATTTGGGGCTGAATCCACCCCGTAGAGGTGGTGAAGAAGGGGGAGCCATCAGCGGAGTTGAGTAAAGCTGCATGTCTCCTCCTCGGTTGGCCATTACTACGTTTCCCAAAGGTGGTTGCAGCAGTGGTCAGAAATGGCCACCTCAAAGAAGAACCTGGCAGGAGGAAGTTTAAAGGAGAAAGTTTGACTGCTTGGGTTGAATGGAGAACATCTACTTAAGGTACCTGGAACCTGAATTTTAAAGACTAAGACTATTCCTAAAAAAGATTTTAAGCAATGAAAGAGAAAGGGAAAGGAAACAGAATTGGCTTTTTTTCCTCTCACACTGACAGTTTTAATTGACTTGGAATGTTAAGAAGAAGAGATTCAAATAAGAAATTGATACTAATCCACTTTGACATT
>BHFT01062453.1:0-24851 GCA_004320025.1 Laticauda laticaudata | reverse complement strand
GGGGTGGGAACACTTCCATCACTTTGTATATGTGATTTGTGCGCCTAATTTCTCAGATTCAGAATTCTTTGGTTGCTGTCACTTCACTTTCAGTAAAAGACAACTTTTCTACAACCTAAAAAGTCTAAATATTTCTTTCTTAGATTTTGAATGGAGCACCAACTGACACCGAATGGAGTGGCAAATAACGGCACTTTAGGAACTAAATTCTATTCTGAAATTTAATTGTGTTAGAATCAAACCATTTTAATATGTTCACAGTTCTAGTGTGTAAGTGTCTTTATTACTCCATTATAGTATCAAGTTTTGATACTATAGCTATACAATATCTTGTTGAAAATATGGACATTTTGGACATTTGCATGAAATGAAACCAGAAAATCTGGGTTGTATCTTTGAAAAGCTAGTAAGTTTCAATATTTTTTTTAAAATATCACTGGCCTTCTACTATCTGAAGAACTATGCTAGCATAGTGGTGAGGTATTGCAGGTTAATTCTGCCCATAGCGTGCAGTTCAATCCTGACCAGGTCAAGGTTGACTCAGCCTTCCATCCTCCCAAGGTGGATAAAATGAGGACCCAGACTATTGGGGGGCAATAGGCTGACTCTGTAAACTGCTTAGAAAGGGGTATAAAGCACTGTGAAGCAGTATGTAAGTCTTAGTGCTATTGCTATTACTATTGCTAAACTCCATGAATACTTTTGCAATGCCATGCTGAACAAGGTCACCTTACACCCCTTTCTAAACTAATGTGGCATGAGCAACTTATTTAAAGTGACCTGCTGACTCATGAAATGCTATAAGATGAAATAAGTCAAACTGACCTTGTGAAATACCATTAATAGGTTCAGATAGTCATTTGCATAGCAGGTAAATTCATATATGGACAAAGGAAAGGTATCCACAGTGAATAATTAATCCTCAAAAGAATGTAAAAGCAGGAGTCTTATGACTGATGTTTATTGATGCTACCTTCACCTTGGCAATGTATCATTGTTTTCTTGGGTTGAGTTCTAGAAATGATCTCTAGAGATACATCAACCTTCATGAATGCTAAATTTGGAGCCACCCCTGCAGCATTAATATTTAGAATACTCTATAGAAAATAACATGGTCTATTGACATCCCAAGGGAAAAAAATTAAACTTAAATATGAATTGTGAGGCACAGGGCAAGTTTCTTTGTGTGTGGGAAGTGAATAATTTGTTGGAGTCATCTGTTGGAAACATAGGAGTACATGGGGCTAGAATCATGAGAAATTTGAATCATGGGTAGATGGATATCATAAAATGTGGACATTTGTCCATGAGATGCTGCAAACAGCTGTAAATGCAGACTTGCCAAGTGTTGCATTAACAGAGGGATACAATCAAGATCAAGTGAGGTACTAATACCACGCTATAAAGCCTTAGTAAGACTACACCTAAAATATTGCATCCAGTTTTGGTCACCATACTATAAAAAAGATGTTGAGACTCTAGAAAAAGTACAGAGAAGAGCAACTAGGATGATTAGAGGACTGGAGACTAAAACATACGATGAACGGGTTATAGGAACTGGGCATGGCTTGTCTAGTGAATAGAAGGACCAGGGGAAACATGAGAGCAGTCTTCCAATATTTGAAGGGCTGCCCCAGAAAGGAAGGGGTCAAGCTATTTTCTAAAGCACCCAAAGGTCAGACAAGGAATAATGGATGAAAACTGAACAAGGAGAGATTTAACCTGGAAATAAGAAGAAATTTTCTGACAGTGAGAACAATCAACCAATGGAGCAGAAGTTGCCCTCAGAAATTGTGGGAGCTTCATCACTTGAGACTTTCAAGAAGAGATTGGACTGCCATTTGTCAGAAATGGTGTTGGGTCTCCTGCTTGGGCAGGCGGTTGGATTAGATGACCAACAAGGTCCCTTCCAACTCTGATTATCTGTTATCTACTCCTGTTATGCAGAGTAAGGATGGAATCCCAGGTCATAAATAACCCTGGGGAAGTCTACACTGCCTGTTATCTTCAACATAATTTTCATAAAATGTTATGTCATTGGAATATGTAACTGGAAAATTTGTCTATGATGTATAAAGGTACTTTGTGTTTATGTTGAAAAGGTGAAGAAAAAGAGTGGACATGTTATCCTGCTGGATGGACACGTGGAAAAGCTGAAACAGTTTTTAATCACATACACTAATCCAGAAAAAAATGAGTATACAATTGAAGCCAGAGGTTCTTCCACTGGGATTGATTGATAAACAGGTGGGGTGGGGTAGGTAAATAATGGAACTGACCTAGGATCGAACCCACAGCCTCCTGATTGTGAGGCAAGAGCTCCACTTCTAGGCTACTGCACCACACATGATATATAGCTTTGATGATTAGACAAAAATAGACCAGAGGTGGTATTCAGCCAGTTCTGACCAGTTCTGGAGAACCGGTAGCAGAAATTTTGAGTAGTTCAGAGAACCGGCCAATCCCACCTCTGACTGGCCCTGCCCCCATCTATTCTCTGCCTCCCATTGAGTCCCAGCTGATTGACTGGATCTTCTTTGGTTGCCCTGCACAGGAGAATGGAGCTGGAAAGCAGGTTAGTGGGATGGGGAGGGAATGGGAATTTTACAGTATCCTTCCTCTGCCACGCCCATCAAGCCGCACCACACCTACCAAGCTATACCATGCCCACAGTAGTAAAAAAATTTGAATACCCCCACTGAAATAGACTACAGAAAAAAATGGAAGCCATTCTGTAACCATAGAACCAGAGTTTAATTTATAACTTCTGTAAAAGAAAAGAAGTTACTTATTTATATTTTCTTTCCTTTTCCTTCACTTTTGTCTTTGTCTTTTCTTTCATTTCTTTCTTTCTTTCTTTTTATTCCAAAACATTAATTTGTTAATTTTTATCTTCCTTGTTTTAAAATTTTAATGAAGTTAATTCTAAAAAAAGATTCCATAAAATTGACACAAGTTTTTATTGCTGGGTCTCTTTTACGCAACAACAGCTTTGGAAAGAAGAGCAAATCTAGGAATGTAAATTTGCACTCTTTCTTCATTTTTGCTCAATAAATTTGCTATTGCTGTTGCCACTGTAGCTATAAATACTTAAAAAGACATTTGAACAACCTGCTGACATGGCTTTTCCTGTTCCAGCTTTAAACTTGTTCTTTAATAAGGCAAAAGCTGGTCTTGTCTTTCTCAGCCCACTCAATTTCTCTTCAAAATTATTCAAGGAAAGGCTTAAACAAAGAGCAAACTGCTGAAGGGCTCTATTCATTATGACTGGTTTTATGCTAAACTCTAAATCTAAGGTTAATAAATGCAATTACTGAATTCACATAATTATGCTCAAACAAATAAAGCTTATTATAGCTTTTGTTTATGCAACATGTAAAGACAATAGTTTCATGGCTATTTTTCACAGAAACTACTCAATTGCAGTTTATTCTAGGCCCCCAAAACCAAGGCAGACATGCAGAGTTACCTCTAAGCAGTTTCCTTATTAAGAAATCTTGGCAAACTAAAGCAACTACGTTGAAGATATACTCTCAGAGTTGTTCAGAAGAGCTATATTGATTCTCTTCTGCCCAACTAAATCATCTAAACTTCTATGTCTCTTGGTCCTCTGGAATGCAGCCCCTCCCTCCTGGGAATCCAGACTATATTTAAATCTCACAAATTAGATTATGTTTGTCAATCTGACATCCATCTGATCTGATGGATTTTACTTTCATTATTCCTATGATGTCTTCAAATCTATCTGAAGGCAATCTTTGTAGGTGGCTATTTATCATTCCTTCCTACCTGGACATTAAATGCTGATCTGCTCATTTTCTCGAATGGAGAAATCTCTTCTCACTACAGTGTGAATAAGTCATTGGCTAACTTGATTGTATAGTACCTCCTTCTGCTTTCTTCCAACTTCTTTCTCAAAGAGCAGGCAGATGTATATGTTATAGTAACCTACAACTTTTCTTGGCACTGTCTGTGGGCTAAAAATGAAGAAAAGCATTTTTTAACTTGTTCTGCTCTAAAAATAAATTAGCTTTCCAAAACCAGATTTGTAAGCTTTTTGTGTGAGAGAGAAGACTGCAGATCCCTAAAAAATTTGCACTTGATTTTAATTCTTCTAGAAATGATCTGATCAAAGAAAAGAACTACATTAGACCACTTGAAAGACACACAAAGTAAAGATATGGAGATCAGTAACATAGCACATGATTAAAACCAAGAAGAATGTCCAAGATCAAACCTTTAGGCCATGAGGGCACTCTTTCCTCTTTATAACCCTGTCAAGAGAAGCCATCTGAGACCACCACAACTTTTGAATTTAGAGTTGAAGCTATGAGCTATGATCACAGTTCCCTTCACAGAGCAGCTAAAGATTCATAACAAATCAATGACATCATCATGACACCCACCATTATGATGTCATCATGCCAATGACATAAACATGCCCTTGAACCATTAGTTTGATGCAAGTACATAAACGATGTCATTTGTTATTATATGTTATTATATGTTACACTCTATATTTAGTTTTAAAGAGCATGTAAAATGAACACAGACTACAGAATAAACTTATAGAATAAACAAAAAAAAAGAAAAACTGCAGAAAGGATTAAAAACAAATATGATTACAAAGTTATTTCTTACTCTATAATTACAAAATTTTCACCTTTTTCTACACCTATTTTTTTTCTAATTATGAAAACCACAAATTGTAAGAGTACTTTTTCATCCAAAAAGTCTACAAGGGATTTCCAGTCAGCCATAAATGTACATGTTGTCTTTTCTCTAATCAAGGAAATCAATTTAGCCATCTCTGAAGCACCATCCTCTTCACCTCATTCCTCCATTGTAGGTAGTGTCAAGTCATTTTACTTTTTAGCATATAATGATCTTGTTGTAGTTATCATGTATAAAACAACATTCCATGACTCTTTTCTAGTTGCTTGTCTTTTAATCCCAAAAGAAAATGTTCTGGTCTAATTGTACTTTGGTATTTAAAATCGTCTGAATTAATGTATGTATTTGCATCCAAAGTCATTTATGTGAAGATGTTATCATTTACATGTTGCTATTTGTTTGTCCCACCTGCCTCTTGACAAATAGATCTTCCATTATTCTTTTTCAATATAAAGGGAAAAAAAACCCCAGAAGTATCTTTTTCACTCAGCACCTAATGCTGAACTGAAAAACAGATTAATGGATGACAATAAGAGTCAACAAAGGCCAATAGGTCACAAAGATGCTGTCTTAGCCTTGTATAAATTGTAAGAGTCTAGAGAAGGGTTTTTTTGTGCCAAAAAACGAAAGCCAATTTGGCTGCCTTATTTACGATTCTTGCCTGAAGCTAAATCAATATAGATTGTAGAATGATCCAAGACACAAACATGGAATTATAATCTTCATCCAAATGAAGGTAAATATACATGTCCCAGGATAATGTTGCAGGATCCAATCTGAGTCAGAAATCAGGACTATAGGTTTATTCTTCCAAGCTTTGGGGCTTTCACAGGAGCCCATCCTCAGGAAACTTCTCAGGGAAGTGATAATATATGCACTTGGCAGTTTTACAGGTTGTATTTATTTGGTGCCTGATTGTGTGTGGCTTTTTAGTTGTTAATTGGGAAGTTGATGGTTGTCATTAATTGTTGTTTCCTTGTGCCACTGCTCTCTCAGCAACTAAGTACCTAGTAAACTAGTGGTAAATAAGTACTCCTACTGACTAGGAAGGGGTCCATTTCCCAGGCTTCAATCATTTCTCTGGCTATTTTTGTCCCTGCTTGGCCAACAATTGTGGTAGCTGCAAAATTGAATGTATGTTCTTGTTCATTGCAACGTGAAACAATCAGGAGTTCGGGTCTCCTCATCTAACTGCTTTGCCAGGCATATGAGTTAGCTTTATGGCCATTATGAAAATAATATATTATTACCACTATTGTTATTTTTCTACTATTCTGTAGGATTCTCAAGGTCCTTTCAAGGGGGGGCAAAAATTAAACATTAGCAGCACCAAGCAGCAGGACATCTATAGTTTAATTTCAGTAATATCCCCATTCATAAAAAATGAACCCAAGAATTCGCAATTTGTCATCTTTTGCTGAATAGCAGACAGCAGTCGTGTATTCTGAGAATTTGAAAGGACGAGAAGGTGAAAATCTGCTGTGAAGCAGAAAAATGCCTGAGTAAGATACAGTCCTGAGATTCTCTCAGTGAGTCTTCAATATCCAATTTATCTCCAAGATCAGCCAACTTAGAATCAATCATGCTCAACAGCGCTGGTTATAATATAAAGTATGCTGAAAATATCAAAGGCCACATGCAACTATGCAAAATTTATCAGTTTGCCAATGGTGTCCTTTACTGCTGGAAGAATCTGAATTGGCTAGTGCCGAAAATTTCATTTTCTTTTCATTAGCATGGAGATAGATAGTTTCTAAGCACTTTCCATTTTAAGTACTCTGGCCTTTTTTTTCTTTTTTTTTGCTGAATAGGCACATTACTCTTTTCCTTTCTTCCTGCGTTAATAAATCAGGAGTTGGGCGTTTCCTTCTTCACTTTTGATGTAGGTAAAGACAGTCATTTATTTATCCATTCCATATCTTCCCTCTGGTACACCAGTCCATATAAGTTAGAGAAGGTCATTCTTCTTACTTTGGTTTGATTCCTTCCTCTTTTTATTATCACAGAGGATCTCTATCAGTGAGCCAGTTCCCTTGGCAGACTAGCTTAGTTTTAGTCTGCTGGAATAGGATATAGAGCAGAACAGGGCAAAGTCAGGGTGCTGGGAAGCTGAGTCAGCATCAGAACATCTCTCTTGGAGCTTCATCAAGGACGATGCTGAAAGGACAAAGACAGATGTTGAGAGACATCAAGTGAGAACCTTGAAAGCAGAAGTGTCTTGCATTTAATGCAATGTCATTTGCTTTCTGGAGGCAATTTCCTCCTCATTAAGGGATTTTTTTTTTAAAAAAAAGGGAGGGGGGAGAAACATCTCCCCACCCACCCAGCCCCTGATCCACTTTTCAAAGATGGAGTGAATCTCATCTAGTCATGCATTAGCCTTTGCCCTTCCATTAGATCTGACTCTGCTGCGCCTCAGATGCATTTAAAACACGAGTCCAATTAGCCAGAGTGGCTTTCCTTGACAAGGGCTAGCCATTCTTTCCAAAATGATGGGAGGGGAAGGAAGGGGAGGGGGCATGCTTTAATGCTAAGGGAGCCTGAGTATTGATTTGGTATAGATCACTGCAGCTCCAACAGATGGAAGGTTGATTTCCTCTCCATCAAGAGCTGGAGAAGAGGAGAGAGTGTGAATTTCTGAGAAAGAAAATTTTAAAAAGGCTGCTTATATAAAGATCTGTTTCTTCAATCCATTTGAGAGTGTTCCTTTCTGAAAACCTACCTGTGATACAACACCTGAGACTTAAAAAACTAAGCTAATCGTTGCAAACCAGAAGCTGGAAATTGCTTGGGGAATCCAGTCATTTTGTTAATTCCTTTGATCTGCTACAGCAAGTTTTTATTCATTGTTCTTGCATCAATTCAGGGCTCAAGGCCCTGAGCATTCATCCTTGTTAAATTCTGCTTTTATTGGAGGTATATAACATATACATGCAATCAAATGCCTAACTGTGGAAATAAGCAGTGGTAATATGTGCATGGATAATTGACTGTACTATTATGCAAAGTGCAACATGAAAAAGAAAAAAAAGTAATTGATATAACTTTGCAGTAATTAAATAAAATCTCGTCTAGAGATTTTATGCAAATGTCCATAAATTTTCTTGGCAACCGTACAGGACTGATTTACTTGTACCTGTATTCTGGGATATTTATTTCTCTGTCTGTCTTAAAACCCTACACTTTTCTGTCGATCTTACAACTCAATATTAATCAGATCTGATCCTGGCTTTCTTCTCATGATTGACCAATGTTGCAAGTACCGGTAAATTCTGAAATAAAAATAACATCTTTAGTAAATCAGACTCTGTAATTAAGATGAATATTTTACCAAAGGTGTTATTTTCATTTCAGAGTTTACTGTTACTTACAAGATTAACAAATGTTGCTTGTTAATCTTGTAAGATGTTGTGTATAGGTAGGAAACAATAAGAAGTCAGCTTGGAAGAATTTGGAAATAATTATCACATTGTTGTAGGAGAATATCAGGCAGCGTTGGAGGGTGGAGTTAAACACATCATCAGCTTAGAGTTATTGCATTTCCACAAGTGCTCCAAGTCCAACTCCTCCTGAATTCCATTGACCCTTATCTGGTGCCAACTGAGTGTTAAACTTTAGTTGATCAGATTCATGTACGTCAGCTTAAATAAATATTGTCCAATATCCAGAACCCTGCTTTCCACCATGATTTAGCAAATATCTCTGGAAAGCCCAGGGTTCAGGCATCAAAATAGCAATAGCAATAGCACTTAGAGTTATACGGTATACCACTTTACAGTGCTTTACATTCCTCTCTAAGCAGTTTTTACAGAGCCAGCCTCTTTCCCCCAACAATCTGGGTCCTCATTTATCTACCTCAGAAGGATGGAAGGCTGAATCAACCCTGAGCTTGGTGTGATTTGAACTGCCAAATTGCAGGCAGCCAGCAGAAGTTACCTGCAGTACAGCACTCTAACCACTGCGCCACTGTTATTATTCAATGGCACAATGGGACTACATTCCAGTTACTTGATTATTCCCTTTCATGCAATACTCTCACCTCAGAATAAAATGTTTGAGTTAAAGGCAATTTTAAAGGGAAAATTTAGCACAGTATGCCTTTTGGAGACTTTAACTACAATGAAGGCTTCTCCTGCTCCTCTTCCCCCTCCCCACTCCCAATTGTTTACATAATAGAAAGACTACATTACTATTTATATAATTGAGAAAAAGGACAAAGTGTTTGAAAATAAATTATTGATACTAAAGAAGAGCTAATAACTACACTGATTTCCTTTTCTTTTCAATGTGTCACTGAAGAGGTTCTTAAAACAGATGAAATGTTGTTGCTTGCCATAAAAAACTAGTTCGGTTAAATAAGAAAATAATTCGCTTCCCTCATGAGCTTTAATTGATTGATTGGGTTGGAGAGGGATGTGCAAATCATTTCATTATTTGTTCTCAGTAACTTGGCAGACCTCATAACAGTTCCTTGCTGATGGATCTGTGAACCTCACAAAGACAATTGTTTCTTCATTTTCAGCTAGAGAAAAAAAAAGCTAATTCCTTTCCTCAGGATTTATGAGCTTATGCTTTTGCCTTCTGTGTTGGTCTGATGTTGCCGTAGAGACAATTTCAATGTTTATGTTGTTCTTTTCACCAGTAAATGATACAGAATTAAAGCCCCTGTCACACTGCACCAACGGATGCAAAGAGGATGTAAAACAGACAAAAAAGCTTGCCATCCGTCTGGTAGCGATGTACTCACTGCCTCCGTTTTGCTTCCTCTCGATCGCTCCAGCATCCGTCTATTGAGCATTTCAATCCGCCTCAGAAAGTTTTTGAGCTGCTCAAAACTTTTGCGCGGAAAATGGTATCCAATTGTCCGTTCTGCATCCGCTACGCATCCGCTACGCATCCGTTCTGCATCCGTTACACATACCGCTATATTCAGCTAGGCATCCGCTGTGGCTATGCCGCCAACCCGCATCCGCTTGGACGCAGGGAGGAAGCGGAACGGATGCAGAAACGGATGCAGAACGGATGCAGAAATGGATGCCAAGTGGAAAACTAAAGCGTTTAAAACTGGAAAAAACATTCACAGAGGGACCTATCTCGGATATTAAGGTATGGTCTCAGAGGATGCCTAGAGGATGCCTAGAGGATGCAAAGGGACACCTATACTGCCTATAAAAATGGGAGGCAACACACGCTGATTTCACTTTTAGACCAGCAGCCCTGCTGCGAGACCTCTGCAAGCCTTTCTATCTGACTCTTGCTTCTTCCACAGCATCCAGTCCATGTCCACCGTGGATTGTAACACAGTCTTTTTGACAGCACACCATCTTTCTGCAACAGTGTGAAGCCATCTGCAGGCTCTGTGAACTCTACTACGGGAAGAAAGGGCGCCAAGAAGCATCTGGGTACGAAGATGGTTAGCACCAGAAGAGCAGAGGATGGACTGTACAACAAGCTGATGGTGGAGCTCAAGGAGCGAAGACACTCGGGCATTCCAGAACTTCATGAAGATGCCTCCAGCCATGTTTGACAAAGTTGTGCAGCGCCTGATACCCAGGTTGACCAAGGCAAACACCAACCTCCGGCCCAGCCTGGAACCTGGGCTCAAGGTGGCACTGACTCTGCGCCACCTGGCTCCGGGACCTCCTACAGGAGCATGCAGTATGGCTGGAGGGTGCCACCACACCATCAGAGCATTGTGGTCAGAGAAGTGGTGCAGGCCATCATCGAAGAATCACAAGGAGGAGCTCTTCCAGTGCCCCCTCCACTGAAGAAGGATGGAAGAAAGGTTGCAGAGCAGTGGTATCAGAGGTGGAACTTCCCCCACACCCCGTTGGAGCCATAGCTGGCAAGCACATGGCCTTGACAAAGCTCTAGCCAAGTCGGGGTCCACCTTTATTTCAACTACAAGGGCTTCTTCAGCATCATCCTCTTCACCATGGTCGATGCTGACTCACAAGTTCATGTCCACCTCGTGCTTCAGGCACCGGCACATCTTCAGCATGCCCAGGTATACAACGCCAGTCACCTCAAGGAGGAGCTGGAACGCAACCTCATCGTGGGCTTCCCAGATCCAGAACCCTGCCCCAACGACACACAACGATGTGCCCTCTTCACTGTGGGGGATGACGCCTTCTCCCTCTACAACCTACCTCATGACGCCCTACACTTCCAGACTCCTCACCGTGACAGAGAGGATCTTCAACTACAGGCCTGTCCAGGGCTGGGCGGCGGTGGTGGAGAATGCCTTTGGCATCCTGGCCAACAGGCTTCCAGGTTACTCTTCTCACACCATGCAGATCGCCTAGAGACCGTGAGGAGGATCGTGGAAAGCTTGCTGCATCCTGGCACAATCTCATGCGCACCCGCTACCCGGTCTTGCCAGAACAGGCTCGTGGACCTCCAACAAGGCAATGGGGACAATGGAGACTGGGGATAGCAGGCAAGGGCGAAACCTGACTAGACACTGAGGTATGTGCAAGGCCCACCAGAGCCTTACGTGAAGGGAAGACAGCTGCACCTCCTGAAACACTGGTGAACTCCCCAGCTGGAGCGGTGGAGTGGCAAGACAGGATGATAGATGCCTTAACTGATGCTTCCTTCAGCCAGTCTCATACACCTGATGAGATTGGGCCATGTATGTTGGGTGGGCCTACAATGAACAGGGCCATTTAATAAAGTTTGTGTTTATGTTGACATGTGTGGATCAATGATTACATTGTTATTGATAATAAAGGCGCATAGGTGGTGGCACCTGGGGAGGGTGGACCATATAGTCCCACTATGCTTGCACTGGAGGTTTATCTAATCCCACAGGTATTACCCATCCCAAAGGTATCCTGCCCATCCCACAGGTATACCTGCCCATCCAACTGCTATCCTTACCCATCCCCACAGCATGCAAAGGCTTAAACCATTTCTAAAAGTTTCCACCAAGACTTTATTAAAAAAAAAAATGAAAGCAAGTGTGTGAATCAAAATAGACTTTATTAACAACAAGCTATAAGACAAAAATGAGTCTCTGGCACTCCTCTTGGTCGCTCAGCTCTAGAGGGTTGAAGGGTTCAGGTTGCTGTGGAGGTGGCTGTGCTCGATTGCTTGTAATCAGCTCCTCCAGAAGCAGAAGAAGCCCAGCCCCAGAACGAGCGAGCCCGTGCTGTAGAAGCCCCAGCAGAACCAGAGTGAGGCCAGGGGGCGGATGGTAGCCCTGTCCCTCTTGCAGGCTGGCAGCAGATGGCTGAGGCTTGCTTGTGCTTCAGCATGGTTGTGGGGTTGCTGGCAGGAAGGCAGGCAGGCAGGCACCAAGGCTGGCAAGAAGCAGGCACCAAGGCTGGCAGGAAGGCTGGCAGGCAGGTAGGCACCAAGGCTGCAGCAGGCAGCGCACCAAGGCTTGCAGGCAGTACTGGCTGCCAGCAAGGCTGGCAGGCAGGCAGACAGCAAGGCTGGCAGGGAGGCTGGCAGCAAGGCTGGCAGGCACGGCAGACAGAAGGCTGGCGGGAGTCTGGCAGGGAGGCTGGCAGGGAGTCTGGCAGGGAGGCTGGCAGGGAGTCTGGCAGGGAGGCTGGCAGCAAGGCTTGCAGGCAGACATGCAGGCAGGACAGGCAAGGCAGTCGATGTGTTTGGAAGCAGGTCTTTCCTCTGAATGGTGGAGCTGCTTCCGTTATATCCACGGGGCTGACGCAATGCATCCTCCCCGCATGCCGCAATTAACGCTCGGCATCCCGCTAGGCTTCCGATAGGCTTCCGCCGTGCATCTGCTGTGCATCCGCTTCATCCGCTGTGCATCCGTTTCTGCATCCGCTGTATCGTTCCGCGGTCAGCTTTGCTGAGGCCCCCAGAAGCCCAGCGGATGTGCATCGCTCTTCATCCACTTCCATCCGCTGGCGCTTCCATTCCGCATCCACTTTCCATCCACCCTGCGTCTCCCCCCCGTCCATGGTTATCCGGCTCCAAGTTTATGCAATTTTGACGCCCTTCTGAGAGCGGATAACAATGGATGGAACATTTTGCTCGTCTGTTGTGTCCATTTTGTATCCGTTGGGCAGTGTGACAGGGCCTTAGAAATGTAGGAGGTTCAGTGTCAGCTGATTTCTCTTTAGGCATCATCAGACTGTTTTAGAAGCACTGAGCCCAAAACTAGAAAATTATTCCTAGGTTTTGCATTTCATTTTTTAGAGAAGCCAAACTTCCAGCTAGCAGGAATGGAAATTTGGAGAGCTGTAATTCAACAAATCATCAAGCAAAGGACAAGGCTGAAACCATATGCCACTTTTATTGTTAAGCCTCCCTGTGGGGTCCAGAGGGCCCAGTCTCATTCTTGGAGGCAAAGATATAGCATGCTGCTTTGAAGAGTGTCAGATTCCCATATTTTTAAATAATAACCTTTTGACACTTTCAAGAAATAAGGTGAGACAATGGAGATAGTAGATATCACCAATTCTCCATGGAAAATTGGTGTAGGCGGTCAGCACCATAGAGGGTCCACCCAAAGTACAGAATTCGTATGTAAACTTGTACTTCATATGAAGTGTTAATGTTTTATGCTGCACTGCTAATACCACACTTGACATACTGTATCTAGTTCTTGTCATCACAATACAAAAAAGATGTTGAAATTCTAGGAGTGCAGAGAAGAGCAACAAATATGATTAGGCAATTGGAGATTAAAGCATACAATGAATGGTTGCAGTTACTGGACATATCTAGTCTAAGGAAGAGAATGACTAGGAGTGATATATAGCAGTTTTCCAATATTTGAAGGGCTATCACAGAGAAGAAAGGGTCAACTTATTCTCCAAAGCACCTGAGGGCAGGACAAGAAGTATTGGATGGAAGCTTATCAGAGAGAGATCTAGTCTAAAATTAAGGAGAAACTTCCTGACAGTGAGAACAATTAATAAATTGAATGATTTGCCTCTGAAGTTGTGGCTTCTCCGTATCTGGAGGTTTTTAAGAAGAGATTGGATAAACCATTTGTCCAGAATGGTTTGGGATCTCCTACCTGAGCAGAGGATTGGACTTGAAGTCCCTATTCTGCTCTGTTATTCTGTAATCCTGAATTCAAGTAGCTTTCATGATTTCCTTATCAAACTGCACATGAAAGCATGGCAAGCAGCTTATGTCTAGACAAGCTGCATTTGAAGCAGATATATTTGGCATTCTGTCTTATTTCAGCTCCGGTAACCCATAATGCTTTCTGATGATGTTCTTGGTTTGCTTACAAAAGAAAGTTGATTGCACTATTAGCAGAAAGGTCAATATCAATTTCTGCTGCCGGAGTCTCCGTGCAAATCTGTTTATCTTAGTTATTCCCTCCTATTGCAGGTTCCAGAAGCACTGAGTCAAACAGGGAAACAATATGTGATGATTCTCAGATTTGCTGATTTGGGTTTTTTTTCCTTGTTCCTTTTGCACATCCATGAAATTTTAACAGCCTGCCTCCTTCCAGCCATTTTGTGTCTCCTTCTTTAAAAATACATTAGGTGCTTGAGGATAGAAACACGCTCCCACCACAAATAAAGAATCTGTCTCACTTTTTCTGAGATTTGCCTCTGAGGTGAAAACAGATACTTTTTCATAGGGCATGAAATGAAATAAAGATCAATGTTGGAAGTGTCATTTCAGAAGAGTTGTTCCTTAATAAGGTTGTGCAATTCTCGGAAACCTTTTTGTAAGCAGGTTCTTTTAAGTCCTCTCTTTTTAGAAACAAAGATTTCTGAGCTTGCAGCTGGATGGAGCAGAGTTTGGAGAAGTTCTATTTGGAGAATGGCAATGGGAGCAAAATAATAGCAATAATCAATTGATGGACCCAAGTGAAATTATATAGCAGAAATCCATTGCTTTTTCCAGGCTGAGGGTACACATGGTCTACCAACAACATAACAATGGATGTCACCAAAACTATATATTTAATTTTAATTCAACCTGGTTCATGATATGCAGATTAATCCTCATCTTTTTTAAAAAAATAATTTTTCCCCTTCTGTTCATTTCAATTTACAATTCAGAACCAAGTTTAAGAGGGATCTACCATAGAAAGCTCTGAGGCACAACTTTTCTTTTCCTTGGCCATTGAAGTTCTACTAAAGCTCTTCCTTGCTTGAATGAAGGCTTGAATACAGAATAATGTTGCAGGATCCAATCTAGGTTGGTCACTGGGACCAGAGATTTAGTCTTCTGAGCTTCCAGACTTGTACTGGAGCCCATCTTCAGGATATTTCTCTCTAGTAGAATGTTTTCTTTGCTCCTGTTTACTTATTTATTTGACTTATATTCCCATTTTTATTTGTATAACTCAAGTTAACATATCTGTTCTTTCCTCCCTCTATGATGAACAGCAACTCATATCCATGACAACAACTCTAAGAGGAGGGTTGGGTTGAGATAGTCTCATTTAGCCTGAAGTTCTCTGATGGGCTTCCATACTTAACTGCTAGTTTCTTATACTGGCACTTTGTCCCTGGGAAATACAATATTTAAGGGAGAACTAGGCCATCTGCTCTCTTCATATCTGCTCTGGCAGTTGAACCATTGCACCAGTAGTGGGATTCAGCTAGTATTACCACCAGCTTGGTGGGTGTGGTTTGGTGGACATGCTTTGCATGCATGCACACACTTTGTGTGCGTGCGCTGGTGCTGATGCATTTGTGCAGGTGCAGAGCCATTCTAACTCACCTCCTGCTAGCCTGCATGATCCCAGTCACTTCAGCAGCTGCCGCGCGGCACTCTTCTATGCCGCACAAAGCAGCTGCGCTTCAAATTCAGGGGATAAAGGTGAGTATGGGAGCCCAGGTGAGCGGATGGGCCCAACAGCAGAGAAGTGAAGAGAAGCAGTTCCATCTCTGCTGCTCATCGCTGCTACTAGCTTGGCAGAACTGGGCAGAACTGGTAGAATACCATTGCTGCATTGCACTAAAGTGCCTTTCTGGTTTACCTCTTAGTTAGAGTTAATCCAGCAGTGACAAACAATGAGAGGAAAACAGGGGATGTCCTCTTTCCCCTTTCCTCTCTTCAGGGTGTCATGTGTTACCCATCTTAAATCTAAGATTTACAAGACAACCATCTGCCCTATTGCAGTGTATGGCCCTGAATGCTGGGCAGCAACAACAGGGACTAAAAACTATCTCCATGCCATGGAAACGTGAATGCTCTGTACCAGGCATCTCTTTTCTTGACCACATCACAAATGACACCATTTGACAACATTTTGGCCTGGCACCAATTTTAGAGAAGATGAGAGAAGGCCGACTCTGATGGTATGGATATGTCCTGAGAGCAGCACCTTCCACTGTTGTCAACACTGCCTACCAACTAGAAGTCAATGGCTGGTGACCTCATGGGCACCTGAAACAGAGATGGCAAGACACCATCAACAAAGATATGCAAGCCGTGGGCCTGTGCCCTGGAGACACAGCTGACTGTGCAAAGTGACATTGAATGAAACACTTTCTAATGTATTAACTTGTGGGAATACACTAGGAAGAAGGAGGAGGAGGAGGAGGAGGACCACACATTACTATCTAGTATGCTCAGTGAAAGGAGTCTAAGAAATTACATTTCCTGAGGACTGCTGTAGACTTCTCTTGAGCTATTTATGACAATGCAAAGTTCTTTCCCAGTGGGAGTAGTTGATGCCTTGCCTGTATACCTTTCATTTCCATCCTGCCAAATAAGATTTGCTGGCAATGTTCACAAAATGAAATGAGGGTAGGCAGAGTGGCAGAGAAATTCATTGCTCAAGTGCTGATCATTCTGGCTGTCTGGACTTGGAAACAGCTACATTATGGGTAACTTGTAGATGTTCAAGGCTCTTTTGTATTCTTGGCTACAGATTTTTGCTTTAAGCAGGGACATTTCCTCCTAGAACATTTTATTTTACTTTTAAATGAAAATCTTGCGGCAAAATATTATAGGAAAAAAAATCCTGCAGCAGCAAATTATCCCAAATGCAATTATATAGGCTATCTATGTAATATTTTGCGCACAAAATATATGCATAACATACAAAGGAACTTAACATTATTGGAAGGGGATTGTCAGAGCCAACCAGACCCACACTTGAGGATGTTTTAAACTAGCTACATTATTATTCTATTGCCTATTATACAAGAATCTTTCTAGACTGGCATTTTTGGCCTGGGAAAGACTAGAGAAAGTTCAACAGTATTCAAGAGGGGGATTGGAGCTTTAACAGTTTAACAGAGTTGGAAGGGATCTTGTAGATCATCTAGTCCAACCCCTGCCCAAACAGGAGATCCTACACCATTTCTGACAGATGGCAGTCCAGTCTCTTCTTGAAAGTTTCCAGTGATGAAGCTCTCACAACTTCTGAAGGCAACTTCTGTTCCATTGGTTGATTGCTCTCACAGTTTCTCCTTATTTCCTGGTTGAATCTCTTCTTGTTGCCCAGTTCCTACAACCATTCATTGTATGTTTTAGCCTCCAATCCCCTAATTTATCTTGGTTGCTCTTCTCTGCATTATTTCTAGAGTCTCAACATCTTTTTTTATAGTGTGGGGACTAAAACTGGACCCAGTATTCAAGGTGTGGTCTTGCTAAGGCTTAATAGACTGGTATTAGTACTTCACTTGATCTTGATTGTATCCCTCCATTAATGCAATTTAGGATTGCATTGGCTTTTTTGGCTCATATTTAGTGGATTGTCCTCTTGTGCCTATGTATTGATTCCAGGCTGATCTCCTGCTTGACCACTCCTCCCCCAATAGTCTCTCTCTGACATAGATGGTCTGAAATGTACAATCTTAGTTCAGAGATATTAAGAACAGATGCTGAAGGTGACATACTAAGCAAAGGACTGAAAAAGTACACAGCAGAGTATAGAATGCAAAGTGTCATCTCACCTCTCTTACATAGACAACGTGTCTAGACAAGGTCCTTTGATCACTCCTTCAATCTTTTATCATCTAAAATGGGTCTGCATTTAGGCTGACAACCTTCCTTTGACCTTGAGTAGCATGGTAAGATCCAGATTTTAAAAAAGACAGACAGAGACAGGCCATACATTCCATTTGTTTTAATTTGATTCCAATTATATTAAGTCAATTAGAATTCATACAATCATTGCTCAAATGGTTAATGATTTCTCACCCTGCTCCCTTAAATATTATAACTGGACAATTTTTTTTGAAACTTCAGAATCATGAGGCTGTACCCAAGGCTTGCCTTTGGATGAGTTGCTTATGGCTTGGACCTCAATTGAGCAACTCTGATTTAGAAATCCATGTCCTAATTTTAGGTTTGAAAAACTTTAGCTGATTTTCAGCTCTTATATTCCTTTGGTTCAGCACAGAGGACATATCATCTTTCATTTATTTTCAGTTACTAACATTGCTAAAACATTGCTAAAACTCCTTCTTTCTCTTTTTCTGCCCTCCCCTTTCTTTTTTAAAAAAAACTTTGCAAGGGCTAAAAATAAACCCTGTTTCCTGAAAAGCCTGCCTAATGGCATGCTGACGTCAGGAAAGAAGCATTTTGATCCAAGCAGTGCCAGGAAAGGTCAGGATCCTGCAACTTACTTGACACACATTATTAAATCAGGACCACTCTATGTTCTAAACTGCACAAAACGTTTTGCTCTTATGCTGAAATCTAATGATCTCTTTCTTCTCCCATTAAGGTGAGCGGTACAATTCATAGTCCCGGTGCTTACATTTTTGTTGTGAGTTTCTTGATATCATTTCTCCCTACTCTTCTTCTGTTTGTAAGTTGGACTAAAGGAATCTTCTTCTTCTTCTTCTTCCACTTTGGGTGGGATGGGACATACAAAGTTCTGGCTTGAGCTCTTCTGGCAGTCTCAACCATTGTTATTTGATGCTGTTATAATGTGTCTTTGACGTTGTCTCTCCATCTTCTTTTAGAGCTGCCTCATGTTCTTTGACCTTATCCTTTTTTTTTGTATATGCCTTATATGGTATGGAATCCCACAACAAGGGAACAGAACTGACAAAGATTATTTTCCTAATACTCTAGAGACTTAGAGAAGCTTTTAAAATAACTTAGAATCATTCAAGTACCATTGTGCTGATATGACCATAAGGCGCGATGCTCTAAGATGTGTTAAGTCACTACAACATATAATAATATGCACATTGGAGGTCTTCTACTTCAATCTCCTGTGCAAGCAGGAGATCCTATAGCATTCTGGATAAATGGCTGTCCAATACCTTCTTGAAAACCTCCAGTGATAGAGCATGTACATCTTCCAGAAGTAAGCCATTCCACTGATTTATTGTTCTCACTGGGGATATTTCTTCCTTTATTAGATGGGTATCATGCATTTCATTCAAAATCTCAGCACAGTATTCATGCATAACTTTTCCTCTTCTTCTACATTTGATCCATAACAACCACATTATGAGATAAGCTGGGCCAAAAGAGAGAGGGACCAGTCCAAAGTCATTTAGCAGAGAGTGGAAAGGTATTTGTTCATTCCTAATCCAACATATACACCATGACATAACAAACAATTAGAAGTAAAGCCATCACCCTATGAAACATCAATCTAGTGGGACCTCCCCCTCCAATAAACACATCTCCTGAACTGGACAAAAGCCAGTTTGCTCTGGCCCTGAATTCCTGAAGACTGACACACATTGACTGAAATTATATACCATGGCAAACCAGCATATTTTAATGTCATATGTTTCAGGATAGTAGAGACAGTGGCTAATAAATGAGAATTTATGTCTTAGTGTACTGCAAGGAGTGAGCCAGTTGTGGTTATTTATTTACCTACTTATTTATTTGAATTTTCTTTCACCTTTATTAATTTATAAGTAACTCAATGCAGTGAACATATCCAACACACCTTCCTCCTCCTATTTTCCAAACCACAAGAACTCTGTGAAGTGAATGGGGCTGAGAGAGAATGACTGCCTCAAAGTCAGCCAAGTAGCTTTTGTGTCTAAGGCTGGAGTCTGGACTAGAACTCACAATCTCCTGGTTTTTAGGCCAACACCTTAACCATTACACCAAACTATATTTCAGCAACCTGTAATTCATCTCAGGAGCTATTTATTCTTAACTGATGCTCCGCATGAACTCCTATAGTCCTTCATCATGAAAGAATCCCATGTTTACTGAATTGTGAATGTCTAATTTGGTTTCTTTGATAAGCATGGTGAAATGCTTTTCCCACCTCCACAAGTGATTATTTTGATAAGTTGACATTAATTGTGGGCTGATTTGAATAAAGTCCATTATGCAAAGAACATTATAAAGAAAGGAACAGCCTACAAATGGGCCAAGATGATTCAGCATAAATTTGAAGTGGTAGGTAGACCTATTGTACCCTTTTTAAATGAAACAAGCAATTAGAAAAATAACCAAGATGTCTTGAAGTTTGTGAGATCTTGACATTTGATGCCCTCCCTTCTTTTACCTTATCTCCTCCCTCTCTTTCTTCCTTCCCTGTTCGTGGAGGCTACATATGGTGAACTATATCTTGCTTCACCATGACTTAAAATCCACAGTTGACTTAAAACCCACAACCCAGTAACATACATTCAGATTAATTGTATTATGTCTTAATACAATGGATGAGCTGAACCTCATTTGGTTTGCAATGAGAATCTGTTGTGACCCCAGTTATTTGGAATTCTGAAAGCAGAGTTGATGGCAAAGGTAGAATAGAGGGTGGCCATTATCATCAGGAAGAATTTTGTGGCTTGAGTGCCATGCACCGAAAACCAGATGTGGATCCTGTTAATGAAATCGATCTGTGTGAATCAGGAATCAGATGGCTCCAGCTATGCCAGCCTTTTGTAAGGCACCAAAGACTGACTCTTCCACAGGTATAAGATAATTCTGGGTGAGCTTACATAGTGTGATTATATTTTTCACTTGCTGGATTTTATAACCTATATGAAAAGTTATTTTTAATTGCTTCCTTTTAATTATGATTGTGGTCATATTCGTGAACGAGTGAAATATAACAATCCAACAATTTTAGCTTATTCAACAAAACATGATGAGGCACATCAAGGATAGCACAGTGTATAAATGGTGGTTATGTCTAATTTCAACTGCCTTCAATTGATTCAAATAACGACTTATTGATGATCACTCTCTTTCAATTGTGGTATAGGACTTTGAAATTAAAGATATATGGAGAACTCTTTCAACAAGCAAGCCCAAATAATTTTTGTTATCAATTTTAGCTGAGTTTATTTTAATGTGTTATAATAATCCCTGCATTGTCCTCAAAAATTACTTTGGTAAATCTCAGCAAGCCCAAATTGAAAGCAGTCCAATGTTGAAAATAAAATTTAACAGAAGCAATTTTTTTTTTTTGCAGCATAAAGCAGTCAACACTACTGCATTTTATTGCTGGACCTTTTCTGAATGAATAATCTGCTCCCAGGTGAATGAAACCTTTGTTTGTAAAATGAACAAATTGGAACAGGAAAACTGCAGAAATAACCTTAGCAGCCTTAAACCTTGAACATTTGCAAGGAAGCCAACTGTTCCTCCAAGTTCAATTCTTTAGAATTACTCTCAAGTGTGAAATTAAGTAAATTATGCTTGGCTTTAAGAAGATTAGACACATAATATTTGTCCAGAAAAAAATCTTGAGCATGTTTTATGGTTTGTAGAGTACAGTTATGGGAGACATTTTAACATTTTTATTTCCTCCACCCGATAATATGATGTAAAAAAGAAGTGAGAAATGCATCATGAAGCTAAATATATATGTTTTGGACATCATGCATAGCTATATTTTTAATTGATGTAGTGATTGTTACTCATTCAGAGTTGCATGATGAAGGGGAATCCATCTATGATCCATGAAAAATAAAGTTTCTTTTTTATTGATGTTTAGTTCAGAACTGTTTAATAGATATGTATGTTCCATTTTTTCTTTCATGACAAATCACATTTATTTCTGATCTCACTAACAAATATCACTCAGTCCAGCTTCAGACTACAAATGGAAAAGAACTCTTTCAGAATGGTTTAAAGGTTCTACAGCAGTTGAGAAATATTTAATATTTTTGCAGAAATTCATTGAGTCATCTCTTAATTTATCACAGACAGTTCTTCCCTCACAGAGAATTATCCAGAACGCTGGTAGTTCATATTGATAGGACTTCTCCATGACAATTCATGTTTGGAACCAGAAGACCAAGTCAAGCCCTCCAAAACATCCTAATTAAATCAAAAGACCCAGCAGTCCCAAAATAAAAAGCAGGAGTCATCTACAAAATAGAGTGTAAGGCCTGCAACAGCCACTATGTAGGACAAACAGGCAGAAGACTAGTAGATTGCATCCATGAATGCCAACTAGCAGGCAGAAGTTGTAATGAAAAATCCTTAATGTCACAACACATGGGCAGCCTTGACCATAGTTTCAACTGGGAAACTATAAGTTTCCAAGATGAAGACAAGCCCCAAAATGCTAGAAAATTTCTAAAAGCCTGGCACTCAGACAAATCAGCTACCAAAAGGTACATAGGCATAGAATCAAGGATGGGCTGCTGTGGGTTCACATGGATTCAGGCAATCCTCTAGCGAACCTGCAAATCCACCCCTGCTGGCCTCTCCCACCCCTCCTCACCCCTCCCCTCCCAGGAGTCTCCACTGGCCCATTTTGGATGCCAGGTAACTGCTGGGCCCGCATGGAGGCTCAGGGAGGGCAGAAAATGGGCCTCACAGAAGTTCCAGAAGGCCAGAAATGGGCCCGTTTCTGACCTCTGGAGGGCCTCCAGAGCCTGGGGAGGCCATTTTCACCCTCTCAGGAGCCCCCCACCTCCACTGTGGTGGTGCAGGAGGCTGACTAGGCCACACCCACCATGGCCATGCCCACCCAGCAACTGGGCAGAGAACTGGTTGCTAAAATTTTTGGAGCCCACCCCTGCATAGAATCATAGGGTTGGAAGGGACCTTGGAGGTCTTCTAATCCAACTGTCTGCCCACATAAACACTATCTACATACAATTCAAAAGAGACAATCAAAAAGTCCAAAAGGAAACAACAAGGCCTGAATGCCCTATCACCAACAATCAACATCCAGCTGGGTAGAGATTTACATCAGCATTAACATCAGACTAACTTTAATCAAGAAGCAAAAATACCCTTATCAAAGAATTGCCAAATCAGCTAATAGTAAACAACAGCCCAATCAAGAAACCACCAAGACAACTCACACCAAAACTGACAGGGAAAGCTAGAATACAAAAGGAGAGCAAACCCCACTCTCAACTAGTACTGATGATGTTACCTAGTTGGTTCATGAAATGTCTGCAAGAAAAGACCCAAGCTCAGAAGCACCAACAGTCCTACAGAACGAGAAGATGTGAGAGATACCCCACTAGCCAAAGGTTGACTGATAGACCACCTGTCATGTCACTCTATTTTTTTCATTTCAAGATATATTGATGACCACTGTCACTTCTAAATCCAGCAAATCAAATATATTCATTACGTGATAAACTACTTCTTCCTTGATTGGATCTGTTTCCAATGTATTTAAATGTAGATTAAGAAAGGAAGAGAAAAAATATTCTACTCATTATAGAATTATACAAGTATATTTCATGTTCCACCCTTCCCCAGAGATTGTAGTTTTCCCTCATATGAAAAAAGCTTTAATCTCCTAAGTATTTTCACAGTTGTTTCTCCAGCAAAAACACCCATCCATTTATTTGCTAAGATTACTCAAAAGCTTTTGATGGATGTTCTCAAGATCAATTAATGTGTGGAAGAACTGAAGATATTAATATAATGAATTTCAGAATAACCACTTAAAACACGTCTCATGAGCTGATCTTGAATTGGATAAAAGCCATGAAGATTGACAGATCACATTTCTAAATCACTTGAACTATATCAGTTATGAGTGTTTAGATCCTCATTTTACCAACTTCAGAAGAATGGAAGGCTGAGTCAACCTTAAATCAGTCAGGATTGAACTCTGGCAGTGAGCAGAGTCAGTCTGCAATTCTGTATTCTGAACACTGCACCACCATGACTCTTATTTTATATCATGTTCATACATTGTGCAAAGTCAATATTGTAAATTTTGTTTGACTAAACCAAAAGTAATTTATAAAGCTATTATCAACCATACTGCATTATAGCCAAGGATAGAGGTGGAAATGGGAGGTTACAGCTCAACCTTGTAACTACTTGGAGAGCTGCAGACAGTCATCTGATTATGTCATTAGGATGGAGGTGGAGTAGACAATGTTTTTTTGGGGTGGGGGGAATTTCTTCTGGAGGCATGTAATACTATGAATGGGCGTGGATAATTTCTGGGAAGCAAATTTACTATATATAAAAGGTCCTCTTGTTGGACAAGGCAAATTAAGATCCTTGGTGTAAATGGTGTAAATGATTTCACTAATATTATCTTGTATCACTAAGCTCAGCCTGTTTCTTAGGCTGAGCTTGGCAACTCAGCCAAAATTACCAAGTAAATGTTATCTTTGTTGTTATCTGTGTTTTACATTCCAGACGCCCAGAATAAAATGTCCTAACTCAGTTGTGTAGCAAAGGATTTGAGATTATATTAAATTGTCTTCAAATTGATCTCCTGAATCATAGTTTGTAGAGTTCTTGGTCTTGCATCCTGCTGATTTTAGACAAATTAAATTACAGCTGCATGCAAAAAATCAAACAGAGCAGATTATAGAAGCTGCAGCTGATCATGAATAGGGATTTGGCAATTTGAGGAATTTCAAACACTACTTTGAGCCTGAAACTTTTATGTGTTGGCCCAGAGATACAGAACAACAAAAAGAACAAAAATGATGAAAGGGAAAAATTTCCTTAGCAAGTGCTATTCCATGGAATTTTACTGTTTTTAAAATAATTTCTATATCACAAAATATCAATATACAGTTCTAATTTTTTAGAACTTTATTGTCTAGGATTAACTAAAGGAGAATGTCATGAACTCTGAATTTAATAGGTTTTTTAAAAAAAACCAACAACAATGTTATTGTAAGTTTTGAAAAAGTATTACCAGTCCTGGAAATATTATAACACTTGTGACACAAGTGTCTAAAGCCCCTGTCCCACTGAACCAACGGATGCAAAGAGGATGTAAAATGTTAAAAAACATTGGAAAATGCTATGCATCCATTGTGTACTCATTGCATACGTGTTTCATACGCTCTATCCTCTGAGCATCCGTCCACTGAGATTTCATCCGCTCAAGA
>BHFT01062452.1:0-36831 GCA_004320025.1 Laticauda laticaudata | reverse complement strand
AAAAGAAAAGCTCAGTTGAGTAACTGGATAGGAACCAACATTTATCATTCTGTCATTTCATAAGGATGTTTGCTCTTCATCAAATGAAAGCTCCTTTTCTTATTTCCTTGGCCTTTTTACAATTTTTGATGTTTCTTCAAGCCTACTGATATCTCCTCCTTGTTCAGGAATGGTGATATTATAGTTGTGTTGCAGTATCAAATAACTGAATTCCCTGTCATGATTTATGACAAGGGAAATTAGATAAATAGGAAGACTGTTCATAGGAGATGGTAGTCTTGTTTCACGGTTGTGGTGGCTCAGTGGCTAAGATGCTGAGCTTGTTGACTAGTAAGGTTGCCAGTTCGGCAGTTCGAATCCCTAGCGCTACATAACGGAGTGAGTTCCTGTTACTTGTCGCAGCTTCTGCCAACCTAGCAGTTTGGAAGCATGTAAAAAATACAAGTAGAAAAAAAATCCCCTTTGGTGGGAAGGTAACAGTATTCTGTGCACCTTCAGCATTTAGTCATGCCAGATACAAGACCACGGAGATGTCTTCAGGCAGCGCTGGTTCTTCGGCTTTGTAATGGAGATGAGCACTGCCCCCTAGAGCCAGAAACAACAAGCATATATGTGTGAGGGGAACCTTTACTTTATCTTTTTACTCTTGTTTAGGACACCCTCTGTTTCATTGTATCTCATCTCATTTCCCATTCCTTCACAATCTGTGGTCCTGGGGACTTCTGGGAAGTTCGTGTGTGTGTGTGTGTGTGTGTGTGTGTGTGTGCTTGTTTGTTTGTGTGGAATAAATATTCTCTAAGAGCCATTCTGATGTAGTGGTTAAACTATCAGCCTACAACCTGGGAAATGGTGAGTTCTAGTTGCCCATTAGACACGAAACCAGCTGGATGTCTTTGGGTGACTCATTCACTCTTTGGTGAAGGAAAGCAACCAGGGCATGCATCCATGTATCTATACTTTTGTATTTCTAAAAACCTTCCAGTCCTATCAAGCAAGATTATTGATACTTCTTTCCTGGAACTTCTGTTCTGCCCCCTAAGTCCAGGCAATGCTATGATATGAAACCAAAGAAGCCTTAATTAAAAATAAAAATGATGATGCTGATAATAATCAGTGCAGTTGGCATTTTATGAGCTGTTCAATAGGTTAATGCAACATCTTGGAACAGTATAGTCAGTACTTACAAGCACAGAGACACATTTATATCAAAAGGCTGCCAGGCTGCTTGGCAGCAATTATATCAGAAATAACAGATTACATTATTCTTTGTTGAACTTAATGTTTCATCATCCTAGATTGATGCTGAAAGAAAAGCTAATACCTCATTCTAATAGTAATATTTTGATTAATTTCTGCTAAGTTCCACAATGCTTCATTCTGGTCCTTTGATGTGGCGTCTTAATATGTTGATTCACTTTCTAACTCAGGGGTCTCCAACCTTGGCAACTTTAAGCCTGGCGGACTTCAACTCCCTGGGAATTGAAATCTGGCTGGGGAATTCTGGGAATTGAAATCCACCAGACTTAAGGTTGCCAAGGTTGCAGACTCTTGTTTTCACTCATCTGGAGAAGAACCAAATAATTGAAGCAAGCTATGGAAGGTCATCTTTCTTGGCATTTACCCTAAGCCAAGTCTTGGACAACCCAAGGAAAGAATAGAGACACTTCTCATCCCATAAATTTCAAGGTGTGCTTTAGGGAGACATTGGTATCTTTCAAAGAACAATACTTTTCATGCATTGCCTTATGAATATCTCATTTTGGTTGTAAGAGGGATTAGTGTCCATTGCTGTCTCTTCCCATAAGAACTGCAGTGTGATAATTGGAAATGTTCTTCAGGATTATAGGATTTGGAGTAAGCCTACACAAAATTTCTCAGGTCCTACCACTCCCAATTCACTGGTATATGTATCAGCCTTAGAAGCCATATTTTCCTTGGAAACTTTGAGGCTGCCACTTTTACTGCCTGGGAATTTGGGAGGAGGGATTTAGTAGAGAGGTGGGAGATTAGACTCAACAACATTCTTTCATAGAAAGTCAAGGACAAGTTGTCCTGCACCTGAAGGGGAGTGTCTGGAGGAATGTCTCTGGTTGGGACATATTGAGAGTTTCACAGCAATAATTCAGTGCCAGAAAAATAAACACAGATGGCTGATACTACATTTAACATCTTTATAAACACAAGTAGATTTTACAAACCAGTTGTAGATTTCTCCAACATGGAGCAAATTCAAACAGAAACATGTTGCAAGTTCAGAGCAGAGCTCCAGTCTTCATCAAGCAAGCAAGATAGTTTCATTTTCAATAGACAGACTCAGAGCTCAACATAGCTGCAGAGCTTAACATAGAGCCATGCCTAGGTTACTTTTAGTTTCATTTTCCATCTTAGGCTACTTCTACTTTAGTTTCCAAACTATTCTCATTGGCTGCCTTCGTTGCTCTGCCTATTCATTGGCTGACTTTGTTATCAAGCTTTATTCCAATTCATGAATATACTCTGACAGGATGTTTGATTGGACCATGTGATGGACTGGTGGGTGCAGGGGATGGATCTTTGATTTCTCTTTTGGGAAGGGAAAACCTAGAACTCCCAGATTCAGGTTTTCCCAAATGTGCCAATATGACAACTCCAATAAAGTGGAACTTTGAGAAAATGCCTATCTCGGAGTTTATTGGGTTGGAGTATCTTAGCTGGAATGCTGACGTTTTGTTAGCCAGAACTGATGAAAACTGAATTCAAAATGGAAGCAGAAAAACAAGGCAACTGGCTTACAGTCAACAATCAGGGTATTTGGTCCTAGCTCAGTGTAGAGTCTTATGCTATCATTGCTTCTCCTTGCTGTTTCCAATGCTGTCTTGAAGCATCCTTTGGTGAGGATTGGACTCAATGGGCTAGATAGGAGGTAAGTGTCCCAAGGAGTTAAAGCAGTTATCTGCTTACTCCTTTGGAAAATTCTGCCCAAGGAGGACAGCAAGAATATTATTCCTGGCAAACTTGTTAAGCTCTTCTCTGTTGGAGGTGTGTTGGAGTTATAGAAACTTGGAGTTTTCTAAGGACATCATCTGTCCAAAACCTTAAGCCATCATTCACACACATTTGTGCAGTTAGATTGAAGAAAGCCATGGTTTTGAAAAGCTAAAGATACAGAGTAAAGAATAACAGAGTTGGAAGAGACCTTGGAGGTCTTCTAGTCCAACCCCCTGCTCGAGCAGGAGACCCCACACCATTCCAGAAAAGTGGCTTTCCAATCTCTTCTTAAAAGCCTCCAGTGATGGAGCATCTACAACTTCTGGAAACAAGCCATTGTGCTCGTTTCCAATCTGTCCTTTCCATCTAGTTATTTTTCTATACATTTACATGAGCCTTCTTATACCAGGACTTTGTAATTTAGGATGCAGTCATGAGAGGGAAGAAGAATTATGATTCCTTGAACAGAAGAAGCTTTCTATAGAATGTTGTGTTTTGAGAGAGAATATAGAGAAGTAGAAGTACTGGATACTGAACAACATTAAAACTGTCTCCCCTTCTCTCCTATTTCCCTGTCTTCTCCTCTCTCTCTCCTCTCCCCCTTTCCTTTCCTCTCCTCTCCTTTTCCTCTCCTCTCCTCTCTTCCTCTCCTCTCCTCTTTCTCCTCTCCTCTCTCCTCTCCTCTCCGCTTTCCCTCTTCTCTCCTCTTTCCCTCTCCTTTCCCTTTTCCCTCTCCTCTCCTCTTTCTCCTCTCCCCTCCCCTCCCCTCCCCTCTCCACTTAAAAGTTTCTAGATATTCTAGTTACGGAAATATCTGGAGCCTGTTGAGATGTCAGAACTGAAGATTTCAAGCTGTGTGAATTATGTGTGTGTCTTAAGAGAATTATTGATAAAATCTGCTTGTGAGAAAATGCCCATGAGAAAATATCACATTTTTTTGTTAAAATGTTTGCTTCATCCATCCTTAACTTGCTGAAGTTAAAAACCGCGGTTCGTTCAGCTTCTCCATTTATTGATTATAGGCTACATTATGGGACTGATGCAGATAATCAGCTACAGTATTTAACTGGGGAAAAGGAGCTAAATCACAAATAGCACTTAAGCTTGTGTTGGATGATAAAAGTGAGAGAATTCTAAATTTAAATTCCTTAATATTTGTACCAAGAGGAAACAAAACACTGAATTTTAATCCAAATACATTTTTTGTAATAATATACAATTGCAGATGGATTTTTCCCACTGGGGAAAAGTGTTCAGCTACAAATTCAATATTGTACTGGCCCAACTGCAGAGTTCTTGTTTTTGTTTTGTGTATTTCTAATTGTGGAGAGGAAAGAGAAAGATGGGAAAAATGCATTCTCCCCAAGAGCTGAGGCAATGTATTTACTTCAGGTTTTATTAAATGTGTTATAAATTTTCCCAGCAATTTACTTATAACTCAAGATGCTTAATTTGCATGTGGTGCCTTTTACAATATGCTTTTGGTAATGTTGCAGATGCTGCTCCTTTAGCTTCAGTAAACAACAGGCAGTTGGCCAAGTTTTGACTGAACATTTGCCAACTCATGGAAATATTAGTTAACACTTTAATAGCCAGATTTTGAAATGCTCGTTGTTTTGTCCAAAATCATGTGAAGAAGGCACCCTGGTTTCAAAAGCACAGGAGAAGACTTTTTGGAAAGAAAGGTATGTAGGTAAATGTTTTTGGAGTGCATCACATCTTAAATTGAATTGGGAATGGGGTGGAGAATCAACAAGACTCTCAAATTTAGGATTTGGATGAATTGCAGTTTTCATACTGGATGAAAGAGTTCCAATGCCTAGCTTGTACAGTTGTAAATTATATGAAAATGTGGTTAAAGCACCAGGCTAGAAAGCAGGAGACAGTGAGTTCCAGTCCTGCCTGCCTGAGGCATTAAAGCCAGCTGGGCCACTTTGGGCCAATCACCAGGAGATTATGAATTCCAGTCTTGCCTAGGCATGAAAGACAGCTGGGTGACTTTGGGCCAATCACCAGAAGACTGTGAGTTCTAATCCTGCCTAAGGCATGAAAGCTGACTGAGTGACTTTGGTCCAATCATCAGGAGACAGTGAGTTCTAGTCCTATATTAGGCATGAAAGCCAGCTGGGTGACTTTGGGCCAATCACCAGGAGACGGTGAGTTATGATCCTACCTTCGATGAAAGCCAAGTGATTTTGGGCCAGTCACACTCTCACAGCCCAACCTGCTCACAAATTGTTTTTGTGGGGACAATAAACAGTTCCTTAACTGTTCCCTTCTCCTGGCAGCTCTGTGCATGCACACACTAGGAACAGGCACCAGATGTTCTTCTGCCTCACTGAACTCCAACTCCAAAGGCAGCTGATAACTGTCAGACAGCCCTGGCCTCATCTCTGCCTCTGATGCAGAGCCCTCATTAGAGCCTTCCCCAGACTCCAGGACTTGCCCATGTTCCTCCCCAACTTCTCCACTGTCCGAGTCTGCCACCAGCTTGACTGGCTGTTGGAGGGCCAGAACAGTGAACTCTGTTTTCGCTAGCAGAGGCACTGCAGAATGGTACTTTACTGTCTCCAGGATGGCCCACTGGGCCAGTTTTAAGCACCCCTTGGGCTGTATCCAACCCCCCCGGCCTTGAATTTGACACCCTACTTTAGCAAATCAGCAGGTTTTAGGAGCTCCAGTATTTACCTAGTAATCTGTCATGTAAGGGCAGTTGGAGTAGGACTCTGAGGGAGAGGAGGAACCGCTGAAAGGGAGTGGAGGTGTGGCTGTGGATGTTGTGGGGGAGGCTGGGGAAGGGCAGAGGCTGGCTGGGAAGTCAGAGGAAGAACTAGACCTATCCCCTCTTCCTGCAGGGAGGAATGGAGAGACATGCAGGGAGGAATGGAGAAGGAAACAACTTGGCTTGCGAGAGAGGAAGCGGCCATGATCTCCCTCATTGGTTGCAGCTGGGGAGAATAGTATATAAGAGAGACAGTTAAAACACAGCATTGCCAGAAGCAAAGTGTGTTTTATTTTGGGCTGAAGTTATCTTGGTTGGTGTTCTTTCAACAGACTATGCCTTGTTATTTCCTTGAAGTTGATAATTACTTATTCTGNTATTTCACCTCTATCTGCTCATTAAATTCAGATTGTATTGCTTTCTTTTGAAGACTATTTTTGAATACGTTTTATCTCCAACTGAGAATTATTGAACAGTGGGACTGAGTTGGAGGCATTAAAGGACATTTATTTATGTTTTGGATTTTGTTACATTTGTGTTACACTCTGGGTCATCACATAATCCATAGGGTTGCTTCAAGTTATTACTGTGTTCTTTTGGAAATGGATGCTTTAGAAATAAATGCAAAACCTAGTGGCTGAATTATTAATAGTAATGGACGTAAAATTGCACATTCAGTGGAGGAGTGTAGCTTGCATTGCAAAGTGGAGCATTGATTAAAAGCTATGCCGTGTGACTCAATTCAAGGCCATGGCTGTTCCCCAGCCACTAAAAAAAACCCCATCCATGGCAGATGTGACAAAGCAGAACAAAAGGATAGTCCGAATTCATCCTTATATGTGGCAAAGACGTATTCTCTTGTTATTTGCGGATTGTGTCTATTATTCCATTTATGGTGTTCTTCCCTCTCCAGTGAAATGCAACATTTTTTCCTTTTGCATTTCATTACTGCCTCTTCCAATGTCTCAAGAGGTGAGTTTTTTTGCCCAGTGTTGACATTAAAAGAAAATGGAGATGGTAGACCAGTTGGTTCTTTTTCATACATATCCAGCCTGGCTCTCAGCTTCCTTGGACTCCTTCCTTTCATCAGTGTGTGACTTCTCCATTTGTGAGAAGGGTCTATCTTGAATCCCTTGAAGGTTTAAGGAAGAAATATGGGATGTAACCTCTAAGGAAAATCTGTATCCATATCCATATAGTTTTATTTATTTTTCCCGGTCCGGGCAGGAAGAAATCCAACACTGCAAAGTTAGTTCAGACTTTGGTTTTGGATACGGTAGAGGGAAGCAAAGTTGGGAAGGAGTCTTTGATTGATTGTAGAACCAGAATGAACTTTCTTTCATTTTATTGTGGTAGTTGTTGCTTAGTCTGATCCGGGGATGATTTGATAGAGAGGAATTGTTGACGTGTGTCCCCCATTGTCCACAGATGGCAACTTGGTTGTGCTCCCACCCAGGAAGTAAATATTTGAATGAAACAATCCAATGTGGATATCCCTCAAAGGAATATAGGAATATGTGACTGATTGATTTATATTCATGTCTATCTATCTGCGATGACCAGGGCAGTGGTGGGATTCAACATTTTTTACCACCAGTTCTGTGGGCGTGGCTTGGTGGGAGTGATGTGGCTTTGTGGGCGTGGCTTATCGGCATGGCAGAGGAAGGATACTGTAAAATCTCCATTCTCTCCCCACCCCACTAACCTGCTTTCCAGCTCCGTTCTCCTATGCAGGGCAACCAAAGAAGACCCAGCCAAACAGCTGGGACTCAAGAGGCAGAGAATAGATGGGGGCGGGGCCAGTTAGAGGTGGTATTTGCCAGTTCTCCAAATGACTCAAAAATTCCGCTACCAGTTCTCCAGAACTGGCCAGAACCTGCTGAATACCACCTCTGGACCCAAGGCAAGGCACTGAGACAACAAAGTCAGCTGATAGTTCAAACTCCCCTTTATTGCTCCAACTTTTCCCGAAATGCTCCCATGTTTATTGCAAGTCCTGCAGAAAAGCACTCTCACATACACACACCTCCAGCAGCCCCTGGCTGCGAGTAGTGCAGGAAAATGCTGTGAGCACAACAGCTTCAAGGAAAGAAGTCCAGCGTGGCAAGGGAACAAGGTAATGAGTCCATGAAGCAAAGGAGCAAGGCAATGATAAGGCAAGAAGTCCAGCGAACTCCAGACATTGGCAACAGCACACAAAACTCCATGAATTCAGCACTTGTCCCTTCCCACAGTGTCTCCTTAGGTCTCAGTTCCCAGGTGTGCCTTGTGAAGAGGGGCCATGTGCTCTCCTCCCATGTGGTCAGGTCAGCCTGTGCTGTTCCCACCTCCTCTCCACTGTCCATGCTTGGGGATCAGGAAGGGCAGTCCTTGGTCATTGCCTGAGCTCCGTTGCTCCTCATCTCCACTGCCTGCCCTCTCTTCCCCCCTCTCTTGGTTGTCCTGCCCCTGTTCCTCCCTGCTGGCAAGCCGTTCCAAGCCCAAATGACCTCCATCAGCCCCAGCTCTGGCTCATCCTCTGCAGACTCAGGCTCCAACAGGGCCATGACTTACTCACTCACTCACTCACTCACTCACTCACTCACTCACTCACTCACTCACTCTATCTATCTATCTATCTATCTATCTATCTATCTATCTATCTATCTATCTATCATCTATCCATCATCTATCTTGCTATCTAGCTATTATCTATCCATACATATACATACATACATACATACATACATACATACATACATACATACACGTATGTTTGTATATGTGTATATATATATTGATCACTTTGATTAGGAAGCCAGCAAGCTATTGGCATATGTGCACCCAAGAATATAGAAAGTGCTTAGAAGATGCTAAACTCATTTCTCTTCTAGCTTTCCCTTGACCCATTCCTTCTGCCCTGCTCTTTTCGTTTTGACTTATAATGGGATGCTCTGGCGAATGACCGAGGTTTAAACATGCATTTAAGACTGCCATGAGAGAAAAAATGTAGGATACTTTCATTAATTGGATTAGGGTTATATGTGTTTCATTTAAAAGCTGCTGATCACTAATGGAATGACCTCGAAGTCATTATCTGTGAACAAGGCCCAGAGAAGATCTTCCTTCATGCTGTAGCTGTCATTTCTGAAAGCACAATATCCATATGGAAGATTGGATGCATGCCATACATGTAGGGGTGGGCATGGCCATGGTGGGCATGGCCTAGTTGGACTCTTGCACTATGGTGGGGGAGGGTGTTTTTGCCCTCTCTGGGCTCCGATGGCTTTCCTTGAGCCTCCAGGAGGGTGAAAATGGCTACCCTGGGCTCCGGAGACTCATTTCCAGCCTTCCCAAACTTCTGGGAGGCCCGGATTTTTCCCTCCCTGAGCCTCTGCATGCACCCTGCACTTACCTGCATCCAAAACAGGCCATGTGGGGACTCCTGGGAGGGGCGGAGCAGGGTGGGTGGGGCCAGGTAGGAGTGGGATTTGGGGGTTCTCCAAACTGCACAGAATCTTAGCTAGGGAGCTCTCCCAAACCCCTGTAAGCCCCCAGCAGCCCACTCGTGTATATATGCATTTGTTGAGAATTTTAATCTGCTCCGTGCTCATTTAGTAAATTAGAACAACATACCTAAAAAAGTATGTTTGATTTTCTTGTCTTCTATTCACTTAATCTCATACGTAGACTTGGAGTAGGTCCAATCTTAATATTTTGAAATTGCCCCGACACAGTATATTATCATTGTCTGGATTATGCCCAATATGTCAATGAAGACAAATAACTGAATTGCTGGCTTTGATATTTCCAGTCTTCTCACTGACTACAAATAATGTCCAGGAATTTACATTTGTGCGACCATTTTCATTTTACAATCAGAACTCACAATTCCACTGCACAGAATTGGGACAGACACAGGAAGAATAGGCAGGTGAAAATATTTCCAATACTTCCTCTTCATATGTGTTGCTTCAAATATTCCAGAACACTTGAAATAGTTCAAGTTTTGTTCCGTTGAAATTTCCTCCTTATTTTATCCCAAGAAGGAAATGCAAATTTTCCTTGATGATTGAAGTCCCTGTGGTTTAATGGTTGAGGTTAATTATTGATAATAAAAATTAATGGAAGGACTGAAAAACTTGGATTCAAGTGTAAATTTTGTCATGGAAGCTCATAGCTGATGGGTCGGCCATTTTCTAGCAGCCTATTCTATTTCACAGGTTTGTTATTGAGGATAAAATAAAGGGAAACCTTCATGTAAAAGATCTTGAGCTCTTGAAAAAAAAATCTAGTGAATGAATGAACAAATGAATGAATGAATCAGTTAATTAATCAATGACAGATGCTTCAATTTGAGTTATTTTTAAAGCTTGACATCAAATGATTGTCCTGCTTTCTCCATTCCCACTTTTGACAGGCCTTCATTCTGAACACCTACCTCAGAATTGTGCACATGTCAAATTAACTCCAAGATGGCAAACGTATTTCACCAAATAAATAACTAAACAAAATCCAGGACATCATTTGTGATAAGGGGACTATAAAGAGCTTGGATCCAAGGGAAATAAATACAGGAATTTCCTGTGTTTATTCCCCTAGGACCCAAACTCTACATACCCCAGTTATCACAAGTAGCATAATCTCTTGGATTTTATTTATTTATTTATTTGGTGAAATAACATATCTTCTCTTGGAGTTAATTTGGCACATTCATTAAAGTTGGGAGGCAAGTGAAATATTTCAGGCAAATCATCAATTCTAATTTTTTAAAAAAAAAAATATTTTAAAGGAGAGATTTTGACTGGGATGGATTAAGCTCTTGATTTACAAGAAGAGATGTCTGTTAGAGATACGTGCTTGGATTTACTATCAAGAATCTGTTTTTAATTTTAGAGATTGTTTACCCTTAACTACTGCATGTCAGGGCTCAGAACAAATTTCTGCTTAGCATTTAATTTCACAGACTTGCCACAGTGGGCAATAAAAAATGGGCCCCAGGAATTTGTGGCATCATTATGAATCTTATCTCCTGGCAGCCTTGCTAGTAGTTTGTCTTTCAAGTCTCCTTGGTCCTTGTTAACCCAGCTTTGACATGTAAGAGCTATCGTTTGTTTATTGGACTTTGCTCATTTGTTTGGGGGGGGGAGTACCAGAATTATTAATGGTTTAGTATCTATTAATGCATTACTTGGGTGGAATTCAAACTCTAGTATTTATGATAAACCCTCTTTATAATAAAACTTGTACAGAAATGGGAGAATCGCTGATGCGTAATGTCGGAAAAGAGTTTGTGCCAATGGAATAACTATCTGTAAAATACAGTCTTGCTGGATGGATGGATGGATATACAGGAGTTCGTAAATAAGCATTCTGGGTATGAAGGGAAATTATTAAGAGTATTTGCCTAGATAATAAAGATCTAATAACTGACACAATGAAGCATGCATTCATTATGTTGCTGTCAAGAACCTGAGTTTGTTTAGAAAGGCTGAAGAATTTTCTTTTTTTAACACTACCACACAAAGAAAAAAAATGTTGAGACTCTGGAAAGTGTTCAGAGAAGAGTCACAAAGTTGATAAAGAGTCCATATTTTAACAGTGATGAGATGTCCAAATTACAAAGAACCTTCTTCCTTAAATCATGGGAAATTAAGACTTTAGAAGGAAGGAGGATGCAAGATGCAATGGGTAAAAATAGAATGGATGATCAGTGGAAGATAAGGTTCTACATTTAGATAAGAACAACCAAATGCACAGGTATAGTACAGATGGTACCTGACTCAATAGTACTAAATGTGAGAGGGATCTTGGAGTCCTCATGGACAATCACCTAAATATGAGCCAGCCGTGTGCAGCAGCTGCCCAAAAAGCCAACACAGTTCTTGGTTGCATGAACCAGAGGGATAGAAATCAAGATCACGTGATGTGTTAATACTACTTTTCAATGTCTTGGTCAGGCAACATTTGGAATACTGCATCCAGTTTTGGTCACTATGATGTAAAAAAGATGTTGAGACTCTAGAAAGAGTGCAGGGAAGAGCAACAAAGAGGATTAAGAGATTAGAGGCTAAAACATGAAGAACAGTTGCAGGAACTGGGGTATGTCTAGTCTGATGAAAAGAAGGATTAGGGGTGACATGATAGTAGTCTTCCAATATCTCAGGGGCTACCCCAAAGAAGGGAGAGTCAAGCTATTCTCCAAAGCACCTGAACGCAGGACAAGAAGCAACCGATGGAGACTAATCAGGGAGAGAAGCAACCTAGAACTAAAGGCTAGGTCACATTGGCCGACGGATGCAAAACGTATGCAAAAAGGAGACAGTGGACGAGCAAAATTGCGGGGGTGGCTCCATCCGTTGTTATCCGCTCTCAAAAGTGCCCCAAATTTGCATAAACAGAACAGACAATAACGGAAAGGAATGGACGTGGGGAGGATGTAGTGGGGATGGAAAGCGGATGTTCGTAGGAAGCCTAGTGGATGAAAGAGGATGGAAGCGGATGACACATCCGCAGGGGTTCCGGAGGAGAATAGCGAAGCGGACGTGTAGTGGAAGGGGCAGATGCATAGCGGATGATGCAGATGCATCACGGACACCTATAGGAAGCAAAGCGGATACATAGTGGATGTATAGCAGATGCAAAGCGTTCACTGCGCATGCGGGGAGGATGAATTGCGTAAGCTCCGTGGATATAAAAGGATGCAGCGCTTCGCAAGCATCAGGATTCAGAGGAAAGACCTGCTGGCCAGAGACATCTTGAGAGAACACATGGGGAAGAAGAGGAAGCCTGTGCTACTCCTGCAGCCTGGCAAGAAGGACAGAAACCATCCACCAGCTGGCGGCTGAGTCTGAAGCTGCTGGTGCTTTTGCTGCTTGCTCTGCTGTGGTGCTTCTCTGCTGCTGGTGATGCTGGTGGCTGCTGTGCTTCTGCTGTTGCTTCTGCTGGTGCTGCTGCTGCTGGTGGTGGTGCTTCTCCTGCTGCTGGTGCTGCTGTGCTTCTCCCTGCTGGTGCTTCTCCTGCTGTTGCTTCTGCTGGTGCTGCTGGTGTTCTCCTGCTGCTACTGCTGCTTCTCCTGCTGCTGCTGCTGTGGTGGACCAGCCCAAGGCCCTCAAAGCCCTGCTGCTGAAAGGCCCTGAAGGCCCTGCCAGAGGGAGGAAGAGCGCAAGGGAAGGAGAAGGGAGAGAGGAAACCAGTACTCCATTTCCGAGGACCATGAGGAGGAGGTGCCTGGAATGGCTGAGGAGAACGGTACTGTGAGGAAGGGCCACAGGCTCTATTCGTGAACACCAAAGAGAAAGCCAGGCAGCTTGGAGAGAAGAAGGCAGAGAGCCCTGGGCTACACTGCTGATGTCCTCCTTGGGTGTGGAAGCACATGCACACCTAGTATGGCAAGCTGCACCTGTAAGAAATCTGGGGCAGGCCGCTGTCAAGCTACTGACGCGGGAGACTACATCATGGCCAAGTGCAGCTTCCTGGAGGGTGAGTTCCACCACCCGAGGAGCAGCCCTTCTGACAACCTCTTCTCTCAGACAGCACAGACAGCGAGTCCTCTTCCGGCCAGGAGACAGCTACGTGTCCAGGCAGGTGTCTTTGGAGGGCCAGCACGACAGAGACCCTCCTGACAGCTGCACTCCCGTGTCGGAGGACCTTGGAGGATCCCCTGTCTCATATGGAGCCAAGGAAGAAGCAGCCAGAGACCGAACCCACCCACCACGCTTTTCACCTATCAACAGAAAGCAGCGAGAGCCAGACGAGGAAGAGCCAATTGTCCTCTTGCAGATCAGGGACACAATCAAAGCCCACACAGATACTTCTCTCCCAGCTGGTCCAAGACAGATACCATCCTCAAAACGCAGCCCTTCTCACTACGTGAGCCCAGACCCTCACAAGACATTGCCAGAAGCCCAGTACCACGATGATGAAGGAGAGGATCACAGCTCTTTGCACCACCTCCAGGCCCAGCTGAACCTGCTCCTACCCATCCAGTGCTACTCTCAACCCCAGCGATGTCCACAAGCCTTCACGGAGATTTCAAAGCTCCTCACACTAAAGGCTACCACTACCAGGACTTCCCAAAGCAGAGACAGCCTTCCCAGTCCAGGCCAGGTTCATCGCACACCACAGCGCGCCACAAGACACCTCACTCGCCCAGCTGCAGACCAGACAGCCCCACTATAGTCCTCCTTCCTCACCCACAGCCAGCCTGTCGTCAGAACATCTGTCTATCAGTATTGGGCCTCACATCCCATGTACTTGATGAGAAGGGCCTCTCACTCATGGGACTGAGTCAGCTCTCTGAAGCATTCCTGCGCACACACCATCTCCTGTTGTACTTTCGGGCCAGGCACCCAATGGTGTGCTCAGACCAGCACTCCAGCCAAGCCACCTCACAGTCCTGGCCCTTTACATCTGAGAATGGGCATGCCTCAGAGTGACTGAGAAGAGTGCCAGAGACTGAGTTGTTACTGTTCATTTATATTCTTAAGACACTTTACTTGGTTCATTTTGCTTTTTAATAAAGTCATACAATTTGTTTTAAATAAGGTTTATCTTTGTTTTAAAACACTTGGTTCATTTTTTTACTTAATAAAGTGTTGGTGAAAAACTTTGAAAAAATGGTGAAGCTTTGCATGCTTGGTGGATAGGTAAGGATAGCTGTGGGATGGGTAAGGAATAGCTGTGGGATGGGTAAGGATAGTTGTGGGAGAGCTAAGGATAGTGTGGGATAGATAAACCTCAAGCAAGCATAGTGGGACTCTATGGTCCACCCTCCCAGCTGCCACACTATGCCCCTTTTTTATCAAAAACAATTTAATCATTGATCAACAATTTCAACATAAACATAAGCTCTTTATTAATGCCTGTTATCATTGTCGGGCACTCAACATACATGGCACATCTCATCAGTGTATCAGACAGGCTCAAGGAAGCATCCATTAAGCATCTACCATCCTGTCTTACCCTCCACTGCTCCAGCTGGGGAGTTGCACCAGTGGTTTCAGAGGTTTGCGCTGCTTCTTCCTTCACGCAAAGCTCTGTTGGGCCTTGCACATCACAGTGTCTATCAGGTTTGTTCCTTGCCTCCATACAGGCCTCCATGTCCCCATTGTCTTGTGACGGTCCACAAGCTGTTTCTGCAACACTGGTAGCGGGTGCGAGTACCTCGAATTATGGCCAGGATGAAAGGCATTCTCCACCGTTCTGCCCTGGACAGCCTGTAGTTGAAGATCCTCTCTTCATGGGAGGTATCTGAAGTGTAGGCTTCATGAAGTAGGTTCTGAGGGAGAAGGCGTCATCACCCACGATGAAGTAGGGCACATCTTGTATGTCGTTGGGTAGGGAGTCTGATCTGGAAAACCCATGATGAGGTTGCGTTCCAGCCCATCCTTGAGTCACTGGCGTTTGTATATGGGCATCTGAAGCTGACCCTTTGCCTGAATCATCGATGTACATGAATTGTAGTCAGCAATCAACCATGGCAAAGAGGATGAATGCTGAAGAAGCCTTGTAGTTGTGATAAGAGGACGGTGAGTTGGCTGGAACTTTGCAGGCCACGTGCTTCCCATCTATGGCTCTAACGGTGTGGGGAAAGTTTCCACCTCTGATACCACTGCTCTGCAACTTTCCTCGCAGCCTCTTCAGTGGATGGGACACTGGAGACTCCCCTAGTTATTCTTTGAAATGATGGCCTGACACTTCTCTGAACCAACAATGCTGATGGTGTTTGTGGCAACCTCGCAGGCATACCTGCAATGTTTCTGTATTGTGGTTCCTGAAGGCCAGGTGCCACAGAATCAGTGCCAACCTTCAGTCAGGGCCAAGTGGGATGGAAAGTTGTGTTTGCTTGGTCAACCTGGTCTCAAACCGTCCACAATTTGTAACAAGGGCTGTGGCATCTCATGAAGTGCTGGAATGCATGAATGTCTTCATTCCTAATCTCCACCATAAGCCTTGTCATACAGTCCAAATCTTCCATTTCTCCTGATCCTCGTCAGACCCAACAGCTCTTGAACGTCCTCCTTCTCCTCTCTGGCATAGAAAATGTGAAAGACCTGAAGAGGGATTGGTTTCTGGTGTTGAATGATGGCGGCTACAAAAGGTAGTGCCGATGAGTCTCATAGTGGAGATCAATGGATAATCGTGGAAGAGCAAGATCAAGGCTGAAGAGGTCCTGGCACACCACGTGCTGACTGATACTGAGATCCAGGTGATGTTCCCCCCCTTTTAATAGGAAATATCGTTTTTCACTAGGTTCTTCACTATTACTCTAGACATCCGCTCCAGACATCTAATATCTGAGACATCCAATATACAAACGTTTTGTCGTTTATGCTTTGTATCCGAGCTGCTCTGTTCATCCTTCTATGTCTGTGCTATTAAACGCTGGTGTGGATGCTTCTGGCGGCACCTTTTGCTTCTCCTCTTTTCCGTTTTCGCGCTGGAGTGGATGTGAGTTGCGTGGATGCCCAGAGATGCCGAGAGGATCAGGTGGATGTTTAACGGATGACAACGGAATATAGACGGCTTGTTGCGTATTGTCGCGTATGTTAGATCGTACGCGGCGGAAACAGTTCATCTGGCTCAAAAAGTTTGTGCAGCTCAAACTTTTTAAGGCGGATGAAATAGCAGTAGATGGATTGCTCAAGGATGAGCGTTGAAAGACTATGCAGTGAGTAACAAGATGCATCACGTTTTCCAACGATGGCAAGCGTTTTTCTCCTTTTACGATGTTTTACATCCTCTTTGCATCCGTTGGTGCAGTGTGACATGGGCTTAAGGAGAAATTTCCTGACAGTTAGAACAATTCATCAGTGGAACAACTTGCCTCCAGAAGTTGTATATGCTCCAACACTGGAAGTTTTAAAGAAGAGATTCGACAACCATTTGTCTGAAGTGGTTTCTTACCTTCGCAGGAAGATAAGAGAAGATGTAGAGCAACTTAACCAGCCTAAACTATATCCATATCCATGCAGTATTTTCTTGTTTTGGACTAGAAGACCTCCAAGGTCCCTTCCAGCTCCATTCTGATTGACTGATTATAGGTGACAGATACATAATAAATAGTTATCATGCAGTGACGATGAATCCATTTAATAAGAATAAACTATGTTTAATTTACTTTAAATTTACTGAATGCAGTTTCCCTAAAGTTGATGTCTGGGAGAAGAGGTATGTTCCTGGCCATGCTTACTATGGGCACCATCCTGTTTGGGGCATGTAACCCTCAACATGATTGATAGAGTTGAATACAGCCTTTGAGACCAAATGTTGCCTATATGATTCTCTCAAAGATTTGTATTGGGAAATATTTCCCATTCTAGAATAAGATTCTGCTATGCTTATTTGAAATGCAAATCAGACCATAGCTTTTCATTTTTGCTTCAGGAAAGAGAGAGAGAGAGAGAGAGAGCAGGAGAAGGAGAAGGAGTGAAGGAAGGAAGGAAGGAAAGGAGGGAGGGAAAAAAAGTAAGAGAAAGAAAGAAAGAAAGAAAGAAAGAAAGAAAGAAAGAAAGAAAGAAAGAAAGAAAGAAAGGCATTTTGTGGTTTTTTTGGCTGTCGTAAATGTTGAAGTTATCTCAATATTGCAAATGTTATTTCCACAATCATTGTTTAAATAATTCAGTATTAAACTTTAGAATACCCATCAACCTCTGCCCACCATGTACAATAGTAATCAGAATGTATTGCTCCTTGTACAAAGCCGAGGTGCCACCCGTCAGAAAGCATAAGCTACAGCTATATATCAAATTTCAGCATTAAAGTTACACAGTATTGTCTTAGCATAAGGTTAACTGTGAAATAAAAATAAAACTTAATAAGCTGGAAAAAAAAAAAGAGAAGACAAGGCATTCCTCATTTAAATCCCTAAACTGGAGCCAACCTTAATTGAAATGCCCCCTCCCTTTGTTTTTGTTTTTTTACTGAAATGTTAACTTTAATTCAACCGAGGCTCCCATTTCAGTGTGCTAGTGTCAAACAGATCTGGAAGTGCAAAAATCATCAGGTGTTATTGTCTATGTGGTTTTAATTCTGTTTTCCACAAGTTGTAGCCTAATCAATCGATGTAAGAAGGTGCTGGATTGTTGATCTTGAGTCTTACTAGTCTTCAAAAGGGAAAGGTTCTGAGCAATTGAGGGATTTACACAGTGGGGTGTTGTTGTATGTGTTGTGCAAATGAGTTGAAGGATAAAAATGGGGATAAGTCTGGCTCTCTGTGATCTTGAGATATGCAGTTTCAAGCACAAGAGGGGAGAGGAATGGGAATATACTCACTCATTGAGAACTTAGAAAGAAATCTCAATACATTTTCTATGCTAATCTCCATGGCGTAACTCGAGATGTGTTGATTCCCAATTCTATGAATGCTGTTGAGAACAAAACTATTCTCTTCCTTCCTTGGGATGAGCAGTCTTGAAAGAAAACCTATACTGATAAAGGAGAATATTTGTGTTGAAATGAGGCGTCCATGATGCTCTCTGATCTGGGTTGTTTTTTTTACAGACCTTTCATTATTCAAACTAGGAAACATCATCAGTGCATGACTTCTACTCCCTCAGTAGAAGCTATTTTGGACAGGGACCCCTTTCTGGCCATACCTAGGAAACCCAAAGGTTCTTTTTCAAGAGGCAGCTGGACTTTCTGGTTTTCCTTTGAAGACATTTTGCTTTTCATCCAAGAAGCTTCTTCAGCTCTGACTGGATGGTGGGGAATGGAAGGATGTATATATTCCTTGCAGACAAGAGCTGGTCATTTGCATTCTTTTAGAGAGTCATTGAGGCCACTAGGAGGTATGTCTATGTCCTCAGGGACACCTGAGTAGTGCAGATGGCTGTGGAGCCTTCTTGGAACTGCTGAAAGAACTGTGTTGTGGAGCTGTGCTTTCTGCAGGATGTATTTTGTTCTGTGTCCACAGTTATAAGAAGGCTCCATACCCATTTGCACTACTCAGGTGACCTCAGGACACAGACAAACCTCCAAGTGGCCTCAATGGCCCTCTAAAAGAATGCAAATGACCAGCTGTCTGAAGAACAAGAAATTCCAGTTACCTCTTGAAAAAAAAGCACCTTTCGGATAACCATGACCTGAATGACTGAGAATCACTATAGATATTCCTAGAAAAGCATTTTGAAGTGCTCTTCAGAGGAAGAGGTCCACACAGAGGAAGACCAGTGACGCACAAACACATGTACATTTTTTCAGAAAGTCTGCATTCACATAGAGTGTTCTCCTAACTGATATGCAAATTGGGAATAATTTGCAGGAAGCCTGTTGGAGATAATTAAAATTGTGTGTCATTTTTTAAGTCTAATGATCTGAGAAAAGGACATAGAGCATCAAAATATGACACTTTCACTCTGGTTGATCTTTGGAAAAGGATGGATTTTTCTACTCAGTATTTCTATTTGGCAAATATCTGAGTTGGTGATTGTGGAACACAGGCCTCAGTTGGCACTCAAACACAGTCTCAGTGGCACTCAAAACTCTTTGATTGGTGTATTGATGGGAGCTAAGATGCTCAAAGTTGTTTTAAGGACTAAGAAAGGAAGCATATACATCCTCAGCAGAGATTTCATGGGGCCAAATTTGAAAGGGGCAGGGGCAGCTTGCACTCATGCATGAAGCTCGCCTCACACAAATGGAACTGTGCACACTGGCACTCACTTGCCTGCCCCTAACACAGAACCATCCCCTCTTTCCCTCCCTCCATGCCAGATCACAAATCCGGAAAGGTTGGAGACCGATGGTATAGGATCTTGTGCTTGAGCAGGGAGTTGAACTAGGAAACTTCCAAGGTAGGTCCCTTCCAATTATTTTATTCTGTGTTGTATATTCTGTATAATGTAATGATATAGCTTAGTCCAGCATTCTCCAACCTTTTTGGGTTGGCGGGCTGGAGGGGAGGGGTGCAGGCACCTTTACACGAGCATTTGCATGCACACGAACAGGGCGATTGCAGCAATTCTAGCACCCATGTGGCACTCGCCGTGATGCAAGTGTGAGTGAGGGGTTACAAACACACACACACACACACACACACACACACACACACACACACACACATGTGCACACTGGCCAGCCACTAAGGTGACCCAGTGGCCAAGAGGCCACAGCCCAGTAGTAGGCTGTGGGCCAAACATTAGTCAATTTTCCTGGCTTAGTCCATTTCCCACAAAACACAATGCTTACCCCCAGTGGTGGGCTGCAACCAGTTTAACAACCGGTTCTGTCAGCATGCGCTTCATTCAGAAAACACCAATTTGAACCTCAACAGCTTAGCTTCCAGGGTAGTCCAGTAAGTAGAACAGCTGAGGCGTGGAAATCCACTGTGTCGTGCGAATCAAGTGAGAAAGATGGAAGTATAGGACAGGATAGGGTGGGACCGGGTGGGTGGGCCCAGATGATCATGGGAACTACCAGTTCTCTAGAACCGGCAGCATCACACCACTGCTTACGCCAGTTTGAATAAAATAGCAGTTTTTGATATATTACGGATAAAATGTTTAAATGTCCGACTATAAAAAGAATGTCTGACTAAGGACTCATAGAGACAGCTGCTTGGTGTGGGACATTTATGGCTTCTCTGATAGACCATCATCCAGCCTCGACCTGCTTTTAATGCTCAGTATTTTATACCACTGTCTTATAGCCTATATCAGGGGTGTCAAACTCGATTTTATTGAGGGCCGCATCAAGATTGTGCTTGACCTTGGGGAGCCGGTGGGCATCACCAGCTTGAAGTCACTCATGTTGGGGGCACCTGTGGTGGCCGAGTGGTAAGACAGGACTTCCCTTAGACCATCCTTCCCTCTCATTATAACCTCTTTCCTTCCTTCCTTCCTTCCTTCCTTCCTTCCTTCCTTCCTTCCTTCCTTCCTTCCTTCCTTCCTTCCTTCTTCCTTCCTTCCTTCTTCCTTCCCCCCTTCCTTCCTTCCTTTCTTTTCTTCTTTTTCCTTCCCTTTTTTCTTCCTCTTCATTCTCCTTTCTTCTTCCTTCCCCTCTTTCCTTCTTTTTCCTTCCTTGTGCTCTTCCCATCTTCCCTTCTTTTTTCTTTCTCTTTCCCTTTCTCCTTTCTTGTCCCTTCTTGCATGCTCAGATGCAAAAGGGGAAACATTTCTCTCTCTTTTTTTTGTTTTTAGTTTGTTCTGCTAGCCCTTTGCCAGTGAAATCTGAGCCTCGAAGGGGTGTGTGTGCTGGCAGAGGCATTGTGGGTTGGTCCTTTGCTGTTTCCAGGACAACCCCACAGGCCAGATCTAAGCACGCCATGGGCTGGATTCAGCCCCCCCACCCCCACCCTGGCCTTGAGTTTGACACTTCTGGCCCATACAATAAAGACATTTCTTCTCATGTCTAGCCTCCCTCTGCTTCCTTGGAGTTTTAACCACTGGTGTTGACCTCTGGAGCAATAGAAAACAAACCCACTCATGGAGGGGAGCCTTACAGTTGCGAGATTCTGATGGCCGAAGGATAGAATTCTCTTTTGATTTGGGGAAACCTTTTGAAATCTGGCCATTCTATTTCACACCGGTTTTGCAGTTCTACCTACGAAGCAGTTTTGTAAAAGCACAGGGTGGGTTTTCTTTCTCTCACACCCCCCACTTTTCCCCCTTTTTTTTACCTTGCATTTTGTCCCTTTAGAAATTATCATGACGCATGTCAGGCGCTCTCACACAGGAAAAGAAGTCACATTCACTTCCAAGTTTCTGATTGTCTAAATAACACAGTAACTCAACGTACAGCTGTCTGGCATTTTGACAGTACAATAACCCATAATTCCTCCTGCCACTCAACACTTCAAGGTTAGCATTTTGTAGTTTGCTCTGAAGGAGCATTCATTTAAATTTTCAAGAGGCAAAATGTTGAAATGCAGCATTCTCTCTCTCTCTCTCTGGATTTATTTTTATTTACTTTTCTGGTGTCCATTTTTTTTTTCTACTCGATTGTGGGTTTTTTTTCTCCTTTTAAGATGCCAGTCAAAGAGTTAAGTGTTGTCCAAATTCACTGAATTATCTTTATTTACAATGGAAAATTTTACACCCCTCAAACCCAACGTAGGAAGGTAAACCGAACATAGGAAAGTAAACCTAATATAGGAAGTTAAACATAACTTAGGATGAGTTGCATTCTATGTTGAAATATAAACCAACAAAAAGGAAAAAAGAGCTTTGCCAAATAATCATTATTTCCTTGCATGCTTGTGTTTATTTCATTGTGGTTTGTGAGCTTAAGTCAACATAAGGTAAAAGGTAAAAGTTCTTGCACATGCGTGCTAGTCATTTCTGGCTCTAGGGGGCGGTACTCATCTCTGTTCTAAAGCTGAAGAGCCAGCACTATCCAAAAACTTCTCCATGGTCATGTGGCCAACATGACTAAACACCGAAGGTGCATGGAACATTGTTGCCTTCCCACCAAAGGGATCCCTATTTTTCTACTTGCATTTTTTACATGCTTTCGAACTGTTAGGTTGACAGAAGCTGGGACAAGTCACGGAAACTCACTCTGTTACGTGGTGCTAGGGATTCGAAACGCCGAACTGCTGAGTGACAAGATTAGCTTCTTAGCCACTGAGCCATCACATCCCTAAGTCAACATACAGCACTTTAAAGAAGAAGAATGACCTAAGACACATAGTCCCTGGATGGATCTGAGCATTCATGATCTTAATCCAACATTTTATTGACTAGTGGCAATTCCTTAAAGGAGATCCAAGTATCCTCTGGCATCAATTTAAGCATTTCTTCCAAGTCAAGTCCAGAACTACGTAAGGTAGTCAACATAACAGTCGACCCAGATAATGGCTGGAAGACACCATAGTGAAGTTATATAGAAATGATAATGATATATGATGTAATTTGCATTAGTCCCCTAATGAAGAAAATGACATACTATATGTAATTTGCTTAATTTGCATGACATGTGAGGAAGTGATGGATTCAAACATTTTTACTATCGATTCTGTGGGCATGGCTTGGTGAGTGTGGCTTGGTGGGCATGGCAGGGGAAGGATACTGCAAAATCCCCATTCCCTCCCCACTCCTGGGGGAAGGTTACTGCAAAATTGAATTCCATCCTCACCCCATTGACCTGATTTCCAGCTATGTTCTCCTGTGCCAGGCAACAAAAGAAGACCCAGCTGGTCAGCTGGGACTTGGGAGGCAGAGAAGAGTTGCGGACAGGGCCAGTCAGATGTGGGATTTGCTGGTTCTCTGAACTACTCAAAATTTCTACTACCAGTTCTCTAGAACTGGTCAGAACCAGCTAAATACCACCTCTGATGTGAGGTTGCTTCTCCGTGGGGAGAAATAAAGTCTCATGACATCCCCATGTTCAATGACACCGCTAAAAGAACATGCGTTGGACATTGTGGCACAAGCATATAATTGTGTCATTTGTGGGATGATGCCACATATTGTCCTGTTGACATGGCTGTGTCTGGGGTGCAGTGGTTAGAATGCAATATTGCAGGCTAAGTTTGCTGACTGTCGGCTGCCAGCAGTTTGAGTCTCACCGTCCCAAGTTTGACTCAGCCTTCCATCCTTCCGAGGTGGGTAAAATGAGGACCCAGATTGTTGAGGGCAATAGGCTGAGTCTATAAGCCACTTAGAGAGGGTGTTAAAGCAAGGTGAAACAGTATACATGTCTAAGGGCTATTGCTCTTGCTGTGGGAGCCTTTGATAACCACAGTTAGACATTTTCAGCTTCTAAGTAATTTCATCCTGTTTTAGCCCTCACAGGTTATGAACCTCTGATCACCTTAATAGTGTCACCTGGAATTCATTTTCAGAAAATTTAACAGTAGCTTCAAATCCTGGTTTATTAAGCCAGGTTATGCAGGAGAGCAATTCACTCCATCCAGCTCCTTTCCTGCTGTTTTGGTTCTCTGCTCTTCACGGAATCAGAGTAAATATAAGCTTCCTGTTATTGCAGACCAGGGATTAAAGATAATAGTTTCCAACCATGGCAGAATTACAGAGGAAAAAGGCAGTAAGATGTCTAAGAGTGGTAAAACACATGCTTGGAAATCTTTATTCTGCACCAATTTCCTAAATGGCGATCAAGTTGAAATAGGAAACTTGCCAGTTATTTTGTTATTTTTATTTTATTTTATTATTTTTACAATTTATACACCAATTAAGACCACCAGGTATTTTTTCTCCACCACCACCCCTGCTGTCAACATCTAATTTTTGTTTTGCAGCCTCTTCTTCCTCTATTCTGGCAGGACATTCGGTGCTATAGATTTTCATTTACTGATGGAAGTCCAATTCTGAAAGAGGAACATCTCAGTGAAAATGAGATTCACAAGATATTAACCCTGGTCCATTCTTTGTAGGTGTGATAATTTGTTTTGTTTTGGCTTGTGACAAATTGTGCCATTTATCCACACATTATGTTGTTTGTTTCTCAAGAAATCAGGCCATGACTGAATATAATCTGTGCTTCCTGTGCAGTACAAACATGTGAAAGTCATGCAATCATATCCTTCCAAAAATAATATCAAAATATGAATTTGCCATCCAGGATGAGAAGACATTTTCCATGCTGGGGCTGCATTTTTTGGATAATTATGTACAAACAGGTTTCTCTGGCAACCCTAGAAGAATATAATAGGATAGAGTAGAGTAGCGTAGAGTAACAGAACAAAACAGAACAGAACAGAATAATAGAGTAGAATAGAGTAGAACAGAATAGAACAGAACAGAATAGAATAGAATAGAATTTAGAATAGAATAGAATTCAGAATAGAATAGAATAGAATGGAATGGAATGGAATGGAATGGAAAGAAAAGAAAAGGAACAGAACAGAATAGAACAGAATAACAGAACTGAACAGAACAATAGAATAGTATAGAAAATAGAATAGAAAGAATAGCATAGGATACCATAGCATAGAACAGAATAATAGATCAGAGCAAAACAAAATAGAATAGAATAGAATGTGGAATATGAATAGAACAAAACAGAATAACTTTATTGTCACTTTGAATGTACACTAATCAGCATGCATTAAAATGAAATTTCATTCCATATAGATTTTAGCTTTTCTAATGATAGGTTTTCCTAATGATAGGTAAAGGCTATTATCACTTTCCCCCCAGCTTTTGTATTATGACCTCATCCTCTCTTGCAATCAAAGAAACTGCTAACATGTTCTGGATTTGAGCTCATTAAAGCTTTAAACCACGCTTTAAGAGCACCAAAGACCCCATCATAAAAGATACTGAAATGAAAATTTCATTTTCAAAATATATTACAAATGTATGTTTTCTTCTCTTTGGCTTTCTTAATTAGTTATTAGTATTTGCGATGTGCTGTTGTGCAAATATTACTTTGCCTTATATGGATGGTCATCCCCTTCTTTGTCAAAAACTGGCAATGCTGTTAAACTGCCAGTTTAACAATCATGAGAGAGAGAGAGAGAGAGAGAGGAGAGAGAGAATGAATTCCAGCAGGGGCAAGTTTCTGTAGGTGTACTAGCTAACCCTTGTAAAACCCTCTCCTTTGTTGCATCTGCAAATACTTTCCCACTCTTTCTGTTTTACAAAGAGGATAAAAGGCAGCCAAAGGGACAGGCTTCTTACAGTAAGCCTTTATCGTTAAGCATCAAAGACAAGTCTGTAATGAGTTTGATCCTAGGTAGTGGCAGATATTTTTCTCTCTGGGCACAATGAGTAATTGTCTACTGCAAACTCCACATTGGCAACAGGAAGGGCATCTGGCCAGTAAACACTCAGCTCCATGCAGTTGCCATAACTCCATCCTGATGTAAGGGATTACAGGATCATTAAAAGAAATGTGTGTATGTGTGTGTATTTATGTATGTGTGTGTAATTAGAAGAGAGGTTTATTAACAGATTAACAGAGTTGGAAGGGACCTTGTAGGTCGTCTAGTCCAAACCCCGCACCTCCGCCCAAGCAGGAGATCCTACACCGTTTCCATTTCTGAAGTACGAAACAAGCACAATATCATCTGATCAAATACTGAGTCACCTGTAAAAGGCCAGTGTTTCTCTATGATGTTAACTTTAAGTTGCGTGGACTTCAACTCCCAGAATTCTCCAGCTAGCACAGCATCTTAAAGTTGCCAATGTTGAGAAACACTGGGGTAGGCTTTTAGATAGAGGGTTCGGAGTACATTGGAGACAGCCAGATGGAACTTTCTGCTTTGTTTTAAGTGTCATTGGTTGATGTCTATCGTTGATGTGGATTTGTCATTGGTTGGTGTTGGCCCTTCCCAGGGGCCAACAGTGAAGCTACCATAAATCACAGATGATGAATATCATGCCCTTGGTAGAGTTGGACTCTGAGGGAGAGGAGGAACAGCTGAAAAGGAGTGGAGGTATAGCTCCAGAGGTTGTGGAGGAGGCTGGGGAAGGGCAGAGGCCAGCTGGGCAATCAGAGGAAGAACCAAAGCCATCCCCTCTGCATCCTAGGACACGCAGGGAGGAACAGAGAAGGAAACAATGTGGCTTACGGGAGAGGAAGTGGTCATGATCCTCCTCATTGGTTGCAGCTAGGGAGACTAGTGTATAAGAAAGACTATTACAACACAGCGTTGCCAGAAGCAAAGTGTGTGTTAGTTTGGGCTAAAGTTATCTTGGTTGGCATCCTTCCAACAGACTGCTTGTTATCTCCTTGAATTTGGTAATTACTTATCCTGGTCCATTGTGGAAATTTTGTCATTGTAGTTTGTTTGGTTTTTTATTTCACCTCTATTTGCTCATTAAGTTCAGGCTGTATTGCTTTCTTTTGAAGACTATTTTTGAGTATGTTTAATCTCCAACTAAGAATTATTGAACAGTGGGGCCAAGTTGGAGGCATTAAAGGACATTTATTCACATTTTGGATTTTGTTACATTTGTGTGACACTCTGGGTCATCACAATGGAGGATGCTGTCAACAAAGCTTGTCATCCTTGGAAGAAGAATGAGATAGGTTCATAACAACAAAGTGGTAACAATGCAGAATACTTTCTGCAATTACTTCTAGACGAAATAAAAGGAGAAAAAAAAAGCGGATAATTTGGGAGATGTTAAGAATTTCCAACAATTTCTTTTGCATAAAATGTGAAGTTTTGGTCTGCATGAAGCAACCATTTAACAAAGTAGCACTTTAATTCCACTCTTTCCCATCTCCCATCTTAGTCTTTTTCTTTCAAAAAAAAACAAACAACAGGATTTCACAGTTCCAGCAGGAATATGTGTTGCGTAGGTATTCATTTCAATGGCATTGACAATACTGACAATATAATTGACCTAAAAAGTTCTGGATTTCCTGTTAATGCACTTTTAGAAAATGTACATCAACTGCAAGGAAATCATTTCTATCTACATTTTGCTTGATTTCCATTTTCAAGAGAAAAAAAAGAGGCTCATCATTATTATTCTATTTGAATAGCAGTGATATCTTGAGAGATGGAAGGAATTGTCTATTGTATCGCTGGGAGTACTTTATTTCGATATTTTCTTTGTCTGATTATACATGATAAACACACATTAGTGACATTCCGTGCATGTTTTGAAGATAAATGGAATATCTCTTTAAGCCATTCCTGACACTTCCTAACCTGTAGGTTTAATGGCGTATTCTTTCTTTGATTCAATAATTTGCTGTCAAAAAAAGCAGTGCTGACATTCTCCTTTTTGCAGGACTGAAATGGAAAAAAATCTCTTATCTTTGAGATAATTTTAAAAAAATAAATAAATCAGGGTGAACATTTCAAGATTAAAAAAAAATGTTTTTGAAATGATGGGGAGTGAAAAATATAAGTGTTGACATTATACCAAGTGCCGGTATAGCAAGGGATTAAAAAAAAGAAGAAGAAAAGGAATAATAATATCTCAAACTTGGAGTCTTCTTGAATTAATTAAGGAATGGGTGGAATTTCTTTTTTCTTTTTCTTTTNAGAAGAAAAGGAATAATAATATCTCAAACTTGGAGTCTTCTTGAATTAATTAAGGAATGGGTGGAATTTCTTTTTTCTTTTTCTTTTTGAAAATTGGTTATCTCTATCAAGGCATGCATAAATAGTAGCTCTGTCAAGTTGCAGATATAAATGTCTAAAATAATGGACTTTTGACTTATCTGCAACTATTTCATTGAATGATCACAGAAGAGCTCAAGTCGTTATTTCCATCCTTGAATTACTTTTGTTCTTTCCCCCTTTTTAGGTATATGTATAGATGGCGATGGTTATTGATAACAATAGAATTAAGAGTCCCCCCCAAAAAAACAAGTAAGCCTGTAACATTTTGTAATAGCTATTCAGTATTCAGTGTCCATTCATATTTGTCATAGATCTATTAGATTCTAAGACCAATCACCTACATGTTAAGAAAATCTCATTAAAATATGTATTTTTCACATGTCTCAGAACCAGTAAAATAGATAGGTCTACAGGAAAAGGTGAAATAATTTTCAGTCAAATAATGGGATTTACTATTTAGTTTGAATTCTCTTTAGGAGACATTTTTTTTGTTCTGTGTCATGAACTTCTTTGAACCTTAAGATCCTAAAATATTGCGAGCAGGTGCCTAATCTGAGTAAATCTCAGAGAGCAGAAAACTCTTGGGGAAAAAAAAATGGTTCTGGAAACCAAAAATACTAAATACCTTTCAAAATGAATAAGATCCCCACTTTTGGACATTTTCAGATCATGAGACCCTGCAATCTATAGTATGAAATCAATCAAACTGACCTGGTTTGAAAGCAGATTAATAATAAGCAAAAAAAAACATTCAGAAAAAAGAAATTGAATATTCATTCTTAATTGACTGCATTTGTAGGAGGTGAAAGGCATCTGATGGAAGCCATGAAAATGTTAAAACGGCATTACATATCTCATGATGTCATGTCATAGATGACATTGTTTGGTGATGTCATAATGCACACAAAGTTACCTACCCATCCCTGTTGATGCCAGTATCAATAGACTTCGAATCAGAATTAGAATAGAACTGGAAGGGACCTTGGAGGTCTTCTAGTCCAGCCCCCTTCTCAAGCAAGAAACCCAATACAGTTTCAGACAAATGACTGTCTAGTCTCTTCTTAAAAAACCTCCAGTGATAGAGCACCCACAACTTCTGAAGGCAAGCTGCTCCACTAGTTAACTGACCTCACTGTTAGGAAGTTTCTCCTTAATTGCAGGTTGCTTCTCTCCTTGGTTAGTTTCCATCTGTTGCTTGTTAACTTGCCTTCTGGTGCTTTGAATAATAGGTTGACTCTGTCTCTTCTTTGTGGCAGCCTCTCAAATACTGGAATATACTGCTATCATGTTGCCCCTAGTTCTTCTTTTCTCTAAACCAGCCAAACAACTGGCTTTCTTCTCGGTCTCTATGCATAGTGGTAGGGCGGTGCAGATCCTTGTATTGTTTAAAGTAAGGGTCTCCATTCTTGGCAAGTTTAAGATTTGCAGAATTCAACTCCCAGAATTCCTCAGCCAGCTATGCTCTGCTTGCCAAGGTTGGAGATCCTTTGTTTAAAGCATCGTTCATATTTATTATCGCCATGTTATTGATTAGAACTGTAAGGTTGATTTTGTCTTATTACCTCTTTTTTTAAGGCAGGGCAAGGTAATTGGAACTGACAACCTTTTCTAGTAGGGTGCACAAAACAGTAACAAAAGCAAAAATAGCAAGTGCAGGCCCAATTGCATTGTGGCAAATGATGCCTTTTTCCTTCTCTTCTTCATTTGTCAGAATCACTGAATGAAATGTATGAAATAGGTTTGCTGTATCTCTGAACACATATTAAAGGGATGTTTGTTTGTAATAAACAAAAGGACCATGGTTTCATTGGTTCTCCTGCTTGAGCATGGGGCTGGACCAGAAGACCTTCCAGCTGTTCTATTCTATTCTATTCTATTCTATTCTATTCTATTCTATTCTATTCTATTCTATTCCATTCCATTCCATTCCATTCCATTATATTCTATTTGAATGGAAGTCAACCAAACAAGAGTGTCTTTTTCTCACACTTTTCAACAGAATTTGCACAGAAAGGGTCCTCCCTTGGATTATTCTTGGTACCTCATAGTCTGCCCTAAACTTTTATTAATGCTCTGTAAAGAAGGCATAGTTAACTGCACAGTTTTGTGACTAACTAGGTGATACAATCAACCAAATAAAACCATCACCCATAAATGTCTTTTTCAGGGGAAAAAAATCACTGGGTAAATAAAGCTAATGCCTTTTGCATTGCCTTTTAGAGACCGATAAATATTTAATAATCATCTGTCTACAGTCAATGTGGAAAATCTTTAAACAGACAATTTCAAAAGCTGGAACATGCATTTTAATTGGTAAGCATTAGTCAGTGTAGCTTCTTTGGAGCTGAACGGTTTTATCTTTTCTAGGCAATTGTTTTCTAGACTTATATCGCTGATAAACCCTACATTTTAAATGAGAGTGGAGGTTTATTTTTTATTGTGGTAAAATCTGGAGAGCTAAAAGTTTACAACTCAGATTAGATCCTCTTGATCCATTTGTCTTCTCAGCAAGAAATTCAAATTAAATAGAGTTATAGTTGTGCACCAAATGTGTGTGTGGGGAGGGGTAAAAGGAAGGTCTAAGTGTGTATTTACCACAGTTTGTGCTGATATATTACTATAATAACAATAATAATTCAAGACACCTGATACAGTCTTTGTACCCTTTTAAAAAAATTATTAATTCAGTTTTCAAGAACAGGCTGGTCGATTTTATTTCCTCCAACTTCCAGTTGGAGAAAATATTTTTATTTTAATTATTACTGCACCTTGTCCAAAGCAAGTTTAATTTTTGTTCTTTATCCCTAAGTAGCCGATTCTTTGGGAGCTACCTTCTGTATCTCTCCCATCAGCCAATTTCAACCATCTAAGTGCTGAAATTGAGCTATTTTGCTCTCTGTAAAAATAAACCCCAGACCATTATCTGTAATTTTTCATTCAAACACACAGACACACACATACACACACACAGATCTCTGGCTTTATGTCCTCTCCTTTAATTCATCAGCTCCACTGAACACCAAGTGGCAACAACAACGTTGTAGAAAACCTGGATGTCAACTTCAATCTGCTGCGATTTGGTGTGAAATTTGTGCCATGGTGTGGGGCAGGAAAGGTCAAGCCTCCATAATTGATGTTGCTTATTCATCTGCTTCCCCGAGTATTTTTCCTCGCTGTATGCTGGTCTTTGTTTGGATAAATTGTTTGAAGATTTACTATAGTCCTTAAAGAGTGGGATGTCCAACTTTAATGTCCTTGCTAGGGAGTCGGCTCAGCCTAGCTGGGATAACATACAATGACATTTAGAGAAGAGAGAGAGAGGGGGGGAGGGAGGGAGGCAGGGAGGGAGGAAAGACAAACACACATGCACAGACACACAGGTAGAGAAATAGACAGATGGATGGATGGATGGATAGATAGAAAGATAGATACAGTAGGTAGGTAGGCAGGCAGGCAGGCAGACAGACAGACAGAGACATGAAGAGACAGAGACACACAGAGAGAGATTTCTCTTTTTAGCCCTCCATCACTGAGTGAAATAATTAAGACTTCTTTTATGAGGTAATTCACCATGGAATCTTAGTTTGGGGCTATGAAATGAGAGAAGCTAATAATTACTGCTGTGGTTCAAACTATTATTTTAAGAACTTGAACGGAACTGAGTGCGAAGAGCCAGAGGAGGGGAAAAAAATCAGACACACGGAGAATAATCTTTTGCATTCCCTCCCCCCCTTTTTTTTGACAGTTTTCAAATTATTTTATAGGAGGGAAAGTCCTAATGATAGGGATTGATGAGGGAATTAATTCTATTTTGGGTCATTAGCCTTATTCTGCTTACGGAAGCAAATGGCTTCATTTGTTAATGCATATTACTAAGCTGATCTCATTAGCCATTTTTTTTTGGGGGGGGTAGCGTGTTTTTGCCACAATTCCCTCCCCTCCCCCCGATAATGGACCTTAATTTGCAATCATAAAAGAGAAATACAAACTAAAAAAGAAAAAGAAAGAAAAAGGTGCAAGAAAGTAAAAGAGAGAAAGAGAAGGGGCAAAAAAACAACTCAGAAAAAACAACTTCCCATTCTCGTCACAAGTATAAACACTTTCACTATCTCTTCGCTTCCTTTTCATCAGAAAGCTTCCTCAGATCATATTTTAACTGCAGGCATACCCCATCAGCAAAAAGTCCCAACAGAACCCTAAAATAATAACATCGATTAACAAAGGTAGAATTGAGGATTCCATATCTCATCTGTCAGGAAATGCACGTTTCGGGAGTGTAAAGAAGTCACAGGCTCTTAATGTGAAGAAATGCTTAAAATTGAACATAAGAAAAGAGGCATAATTTGTCCTTTAAAGGAAATAAATTTCCCTTACTTTAAGCAGAGAGACAATTAAATGGTTTAAACACTATCAGATGAGGGTCCATAAAATAACCAGAGGGAGAAAAAAGGTCTTAAATGCCATATTAACTGTAAGCAAATCCAAAACAAGCAAGTTCTCCAATCACGATCACTCATTTAATCACAGTTTGAAGTTACAATGGCACTGAAAAAAGGGTACCTGGTCCTCTTGCTTGCAACATCCTTGGAATTGTGGGGTTAAAATTAGGTGCTAGGCAATTGGCATGCATTTACGACAGGTGCAGCATCCTGGGTCAACATGATTCACTTAAAGACTGCAGCAAAACTCAGGCACAACTCATTTAAGAACCATATCCCTTAGCAATTCCAGTTCCCATTTGTATTCATAAGTCGAGGACTATTGCTACACCACATTTTCCCAGGTGGCCACAAGTCCAAAGAGAAGCATCCCCAATAGCAATATGCCCCATTCATATATACACAGGGGTTCAGGCGATTCTCTAGCTAAGAATCTGTGGAGTTTGGCAAACCCATAAATCCCACCCCTGGTTGTGTCCTCTCACCCCTCCTCTCCCCTCCCCTCCCAGGAGTCCCCACATGGTCCTTTTTGGATGCCAGGTAAGTACAGAGCCTGCACAGAGGCTTAGGGAGGGCAAAAAATGGGCCTCCTGTAGGCTCCAGAAGGCCAGAAACATGCCCGTTTCCAGCTTCCAAAGGGCCTTCGGAGCCCAGGGAAGGCTATTTTCGCCTTTCCGGAGGATCGAGGAAAGCCTCCGGAGCCCANTCGGAGCCCAGGGAAGGCTATTTTCGCCTTCCCGGAGGATCGAGGAAAGCCTCCGGAGCCCAGGGAAGGCAAAAACAGCCCCACCCCCATGGTGCAGAAGGCTGATGAGGCCACTCCCACCATGGCCATGCCTACCCAGCAACTGGGCAGAGAACTGGTTGCTGAAATTTTTGAAGCCCACCTCTGTATATTTATCCAGTAACCCCACTGAAAGCAAATCCACATTTAGAACGTATAAAGTAGTCCCCGGATCCTCGTATGAATAGAAGATCGAATTAACTTCTTTAAAACAATTAATAGACAATTTCTGAATGTGATTAACAAGGGAAATGCAAACTTGCACTTGGAGAAAATATGGTAAATGCCTTCAGCTCCTGTTTTTCCTGCCCTCCAGGGACCACTGTTTGCAGGCTCCTTGTGAGAAGCAACCATATGGGGCACAGATTGGGTGATCTCACATCCTCTCTTGCATCCAGAGAGGGTCACAGAAGGCAATCCACTCATCAAACTCCCTGTTCTTAGCCACAAACTTTGGCTCTGCTTTTCATGGAACTATCTTCAATCTGCCATTCTTCCCCTGAAATACAGCTGGGTCTTTGCCATGATTTTGAAAAAAAAAAAAAAGGATCTGCTAACTAGTGGAATCTCCTGTTTTTGTTTATTTTTATTTATTTATTTTATTTGTCAAGCAAGTATTAGATAACAGGTATAAGTATAACCATGATTATGAATACATGAAATGGATACAAATAAAAAAGAAACAATATTATATTGTTAATTATTATTATTATTTAGTTAATTGATTATTATAGTTAATTGATTATTAACTATAATATAGTTAATTATAATATAATATTAATATAGTTAATTGATTATTATTATAATTTATTATGATATAGTTAATTGAAGGTGACTGAAAGAATTTGAGCTCAGATTGGAAGACCACTGAATAGTTGAACAGTGCTGAACAAGCACGGAGAAACATCTATCTCCTTGTGGCTGAAAAAAATAATAATCAAAGAACTGTGTGTTTTGCTCATGTTAAAAGGAACTCTTAAAAACATGCAAAAAGAGTTTGCTTCTCTATTTCAGAAGAAATTTAAGAGACGAAGTAGGGGTGTGGGAGAACTTCTATCATCCTCTGGAGAACATATAAAATAATTTAAAATAATGGCCTTGATTCTCATGGAACAAAAACAGAAGTGGCTTTTTTGGTTAACCTGTTAATTCTGCCACTGTTTAAAAGCACATCTTTCCTGTTGTGCCTGGCTTCAGCTGACCTTGAGGTGGGTGGTCTTAAGTGTCTGTGCATGAGAGGGAAAAAGAGAGATTTTTAAACAGTGTGTTTTGCTTCACACCTTAAGCCTAAGGCTNGAGGTGGGTGGTCTTAAGTGTCTGTGCATGAGAGGGAAAAAGAGAGATTTTTAAACAGTGTGTGTTGCTTCACACCTTAAGCCTAAGGCTAGTTTGTGGTGTTTTAAGTGCATATATTTTTCCCCCCACCGTTTTTGGAATTTCAAGGTCTGTCTCTTTTGGGAAAATGAACACACATCAGATATTTGGGTATACAAAGCAGAAGAAGTTGTCTTTATGAATCCCAAAGCGACTTCTGTGCAGAAGGCAGAAATATTTGTGAGCACACCTGAGAAGACGTGTGTGTGCCCAAGGACATGTGTGCCCACATATTTATATATTTACGTTGGGAAATAGAACTCTGATTTTACAACGCTGCTCCGTCATTTGAACCAAGCATTCTTCCCAAAGGCCGCTGTGTACAGACAAGTTGACAAACCTTTTTTTTTATTTGTTTTTATTGTAATTTCCAAAAATACAAATCACATTGATATTCATAACAACAATTTTGCATCAATATCTACATATACATATACATATACATATACATATACATATACATATACATATACATATGCATACATACATACATACATACATACATACACACACATATATATACAACAACTCACAACAACTGAAACAATTAGTATATAACGTTTCCAACAGAGAATTCAACAAAACAGAAACTGATGTCCTATCCAAAGGATTCAATTATGCCATAGCACCCCAAAAAATCCCAACAGAATCCATCATAATCCAGCCTAACCAAATTAAATACAGATGAAGCTGACAGAATAAGACACCAGGTTATTCACATCTTATGCACAAGAAACCACCAAAAAAAATAATTTGCAAAAAGATGAATTCAGAGCGTTACAAACCCTGAAAATGATAACAGCATAATAATACTCCCAGCAGACAAAGGAAATGCCACAGTAGTAATGGAGAGAAAAGACTATGAAACAAATTGACAGACCTACTCCAAGACTCCACATACAAACCTATAACACAGACCCAACCCACATATCTAGAAAAATTAACCAAGAAGAAAATCATAACCAGCCATATAAGCAAAGAAATCCAACAGACGATTCATCCAAGAAAAAATCTTCTAGATGCCCCAAATTATACGGCCTCCCAAAAATACAATAAGAAGGCATACCTCTCAGACCCATAGTCAGCTCACATAGGAGCACCATTACAAAACCTAGCTAAATACTTACCAAATACTACAGACCCATGCTGAAACCGCAGCTTCATATGTACAAACTCATACCACTTCTTGGAAATGATCAAAGATCTACATGTGGAACAAGAAGATCTGCTTGTAAGTTCGACGTGGTTTCACCATTGACTCAAGTCCCAATAAAAGAAACTCTTGAAATCATTAAAAATAAATACCAACCAGCTAAAGACCTCATGGAACTAACAGAACACTGCCTAACCAACCATATTCATATACAAAGGACAAAGATACAAGCAAATTGAAGGAGCCCCTATGGATCACCACTGTCACCGTCATGGCAAACCTAGTTCATGGAAGAATTCGAATCCAGAGCCCTGGCTAATGCCACCCACAAAACCACAAACTATGGCTAAGATACATCGATGACACATTTGTGATTTGGCCCCATGGAAAAGAAAACCGAAACAATTTCCTAACACACCTAAACAGCACACACCCCAAAATCAAGTTCACCATAGAAACGGAAATAAACAAACAACGACCATTCCTAGATGTACTAATCTACAAAAGAACAGATGGCACACTGGGACACCACCATATAGCAAAAGAAAACACACACCAACCGTACCTCAACGCCCAATCCCACCACCACCAGCACAGATAAATTCCGTGGCGAAAACAGTAATTACCAGAACCAAATGCCTGGCAGATAAGACACATATAAGACTGAACTATGCACCCTGACTGAAGTATTGACAGCCAATGGCTTCCAAAAAAAACAAATCACCAACTTGATCCAAAAAACACACCAAGACATAACAAAGACCTAGAAGACCAACAGACCTATGGAACATCTGTCTTGCCCTACATAAGAGGTACCACAGATAAAATCAGTAAGATACTACACAGGCATCACATCAAGACTGCCTTCAAACAGACAAAAAAAATAGCAGCCATCCTGAGAAACCCAAAGACAAAATTGACCTGGAAAACCAAGGCATATACGAAATTCCCTGTACATCATGCCGGCCACATACATTGGACAGACCAATAGAGAATAAGTACCCACCTGGATGAACACAAAAATGCAGTAAAAAAGCTGGAAACACACCTCCTCACTAGTCAACACATGAAAACCACAGGTCACAACATCAACTTCAATGGCACTAAAACCCTAGCCACTATAGAAACCCCAACCACAGAATCATCAGAGAAGCCATAGAGATGAAAAAAAGACCTGAAAGCATGAATAGAAGAGATGATTCCAGCAGACTGTCAATCATTTGGAAACCTGTACTCTCAAATAGAAAGATCTCCACACCACAAAAGCAGACAAACACCTGAGCACAGACAGACTCCCTCTGATGCCCCTCCAAACTCAAAACACCCCCCACCAGCGCACCCAGGTGAAACCTAGCTTGCTAATGAATTAGCAGCCGTCCTTCACACGAAGCCAAGCTGCACTGAAAGCCTCCACACAAGAACAGA
>BHFT01062447.1:0-26408 GCA_004320025.1 Laticauda laticaudata | reverse complement strand
TCAGGCACTTGTATACCTTAATCCAATTGGTTCCAGTAATATGCAAAAAGAAAAGGGAAGATGTGGACAAAAGGAGAAAAAGGATTTTTTTAAAGAAAAAGAGGATAAGGGGAAGGAGGAAAAAAATTAAAAAATCATAGTCTATGCATAAATAAAAAAGGAAGCAAAAGAAAAATTATATTCTAGTTCCTGGGTTGAAAGGCCAGGACATAAAAATCCATATTTTTTGTGTGTTGAAATGTAAAGCTTGATGACAGGTAGTCTTTGACTTATGTTCATTTGTTTAATGACCTTTCAAAGTTACAATTACACTGAAAAATGTTATGACCATTTTTCACATGATCCTTAGAGCGTCCCCAAGGTCACATGATCAAAATTCAGGCACTTGGCAACTGGCATGTATTTATGACAGTTGCACTGTTCCAAGGTCATGTGATCAACATTTGTAAACTTCCCAGCTGGCAAAGTCAATGTGGGGAGTCAGATTTGCTTAACAACCACATGATTCACCTAACAACCGCAGTGACTCACTTAAAAGTGTTCACAAAAAAGGTCATACAATGGGGCAAAACCTAATATCTGTCTTGCTTAGCAACCAAAGTTTAGTCTCAGTTGTGGTTATAAGTCAAAAATTTCTTGTGTATGCTCAGAAAGCCAATCAACACAGGACAGAATAATATCTTTTCTTTTTTCTTAGGCAATTAAAATTTGCTAGCATCTGGCAATGTTTGACCTCAATAATTTTTTAAAAAGTGTATGCATGCCTAAATAAGATACAGCAGGAAACTGATTTTTCATTTATTTCCCATCTCCTTTTCATACATGCATGAGAGGAAAGCATCACAACCTTCCACTTCAGATTTTAAACAAATGGCAGTTATTGCAAAGTCGTATCTGGGAAAGCTTAAGAAAAGAGATAAAGGATGTGAGATTTTAGTTTCTTCTTCAAAACATCTCCCTTCAGCTCTTAAATATTGGACTTGAAGGGGCACATCAGGTACCTCCTTCAATTGGTGTAGAATATGAGGCTCATCAATCCTCTCAGACAGTTCGTCCACAGAGCCATGCAAATTATGCCAGGGAGCTTCATCTCATTGCTATACTGATTCAGACCTCTCATTCCTGGCACCTGTTCCAGGACAAAACAACAAGGTCATTAAAAATGCAATCATGAGATTTCTGTTTACGAGCTTGGCGAAAGAAACTGGAATGAAGATTAACATATGAATCTGTAGGATGTTCATCAGAGGGATTCTGCCAACCTGCTACCTATCCTGCCCTGAGCTCTTACTCTGAATACAGTGGTGCCTTTTTGCTGCCAATATCCTACTTGGCCAAATGGAAGTTGAGAAATTGTCTAGGTGAGTAATTGGAAATTGATATCTAAAAATAATAACATTAATTGGTCTATTGGATTAAATGTTCATGTTAAAGGAAAGCAAGCTCTTTTGCCTATTCCAGTCTGGGAAAAGTAAGTCTGGGAATATGGATGTTTTAGATGCATCAATGACAGGACAACAATATCATTACAGAAAATTCTTCCTGATTTTTTTGGTTCTGCAAATTTTAAGGTTCATTTCAACATCAAAGCATCTTATGTCTCAGGAGCTCTTTGTTATTCAGAAACTGTCAACATGGGAGAGGGAGCTAGATTAAATTCTATATTAGAAGGAGTGGTCATGATTGTAAATATTTCTGGAATTATCTAGAAGTTCCTTCCCTTGCTCTTTTTTTTTTAAGCTAAGCATATAACATGAAAGAGAACAAAGGTTGTGGAATTCAAAGAACATTCCACCAGCTCTTGCAGAGACAAAATATGTAAGGAACACTGATGTAAATAAAGATGTCTGCAACAGCATCTGCCAAACAATCTAACGAGGGTTGTTACATTAGTCAATGATCTCTACCCATAGATAACTATAGTATGGCTCAATCAAATAACATCTAAGGGTAGGTCTTTACATTCCTAGTTAGGAGGTTCCCTAGTTAGGAGGTCTTTACATTCCTAGTTAGGAGGTTTAATGATGCTTTTCTTCTTTTTTATCATTGGCTACTTGTTGAGGTAAAATGAATGCTTGAAGGGGGGAGATATATAAAGAATGGCATTTGACATCATAATCTTTATTAATTAGTAATTTACAGTTTAATTTTGCAAATATATGTCGTCTAGTTTTTTGGAGCCAAAAGTTTCAAAAGATCTCTTCATACTGAAGTAGACTTTTTGAATAATATATATTCCTTCCTGCTGACTTCATAAACTGGTTATTAATTAGTTGCCATACAGTTCATTTGTCACTTTCCAGCTAATTTTTTTACTGGCTAGTCAGTTCTGAAATTATTTATTCTGCAGACTTGTAAATTCTATGTTCACTGTGTGAAAATTCTTTCCTTCATTATTTACAAGTATCAGAGAGAGAAGGAAAGGGAGAGGGAGAGAAGTTGTGCTGTCCAGATAGTTTAGAGTTAATGGGATTTGGATAGTTAGGTAGCAATTGTGAGCTGTCCCCTTAAGGGAATGCATCATGGTAAATGTAGTTAAGGTATCCTGGGAAATGTAGTCCATATAACGTGACCACATCTGTAATCCTGATTGGTCACTAAATTGACCCTCGATAGGTAGGAGGAGTTTTTCTCACTCTTGGCTGAACTCATGGACTTGTGGTAACTTTGAACTCCACGAGATGAGAGAAAAAAGTTAGAAGATAATCATGTTTTTACCAAAAGACAGATATACAAAGGATTGGTCATTAAAGAAGAACTTTGTCACAAATGTGAGTTATGAGGATACCTGATTAACCAATAAATGTACTTTGTTATGGAGTTTATCTATCTGCATCTATACAGTTTACAAATCACCACTGTACAGAATACAGAACAGTAAAAAGAAATTTGAAGTCCTGAAGCCCATCAGTACAAAGACAGTTAATTTGGATTTGTGATAAAGCAAAGTAATGTTGAAGCCAGGAGTGAATGTGGAATGGTAAGCTCTGTGCCTCAGTTTGAATTGCAGGGAGGGGCAAGAATCCCCTCTCTTCCTCTTTTACGCAAGAGACTTTTTCAAATATCCTATGCTCTGGCTTTCAAAGGCAATCAAATTTGCTGGATTCCTTTGTCTTCGTATCAAACCAGGAAGGGGCAAATTCCTCCTCCTTTTCTCTTCAGCAAAAGAAGTGCTGTGTCTCAAATTACAATTCCTAACTGGGAAAGAGCCAATTTGTAAAATAAAGGAAGGAGCCAGGTTTTACCATCTACCCTGTTTCTCCCCAGTTACTACCTACAAATTATTTTTCAAATGCAGATGAAGGAACTCAAAGTAATCTCTTCTTATGGTCTAAGGAAATAAGAAACTGAAGCTACAATTCTCAGCAGCTGGAGAGGATTTGCCTTTTCTCTTTCTCTCTCTCTCTTTCTGTTCCTATGTACATCAGGAAGTGAACAATAAAGATGCCTTGCATTCCTCATCACCATAAAACGGCCTTCCACGAGGCAGACCCCTTTGTTTCAAAGCTCTATAAAAATGCAGAAAGTGTTCCTTTGGCTTGAAAAACCTACAGTGACTTTCTTTCTCCTCCCAAACAAAGGAATCTGATCTTCTTTTTCTCTTTATCTGTGCAACATAAATTTTAAAAGGCCCTTGGATGTTGGGCAAGGAATTCCCCCCCCCCCCTCTCTCTTCAGTNCCCCCCCCCCCCTTCTCTTTTCAGTGAAAGACATGCTGTGTCTCATGTTACCTCGCTATTATCTAAAGGGGAGCTTATCTGCAAGCAAGGGGAAGGGCAAAGCATTCCATTTGTCTTTGAATTACTGCAGTTACCAACTCCCTTTGTGGGCTAAAAGCTAGGAACTGAATGCATTTACAGCAACTGAAGAGAGATACTTAATCTAGCAATGATTTAAACAAAGTCAGCATCTTGCTTTTTGCTATCCTGCTGAAGTCAATAAGGATTTTCCTTTAACAAAATGAGTAGCAATCTAAAAGCAACCACAGTAAAACATTGTATCTGTGTAATAACCTTTCCTTCCAACCTCCTCAAATGCCATTCAATTGTTAGACTTTACCACCATCTGGTGATCAAAAAAAATTCTTATATGATTTTTTTCCAAAGTTTCTCAAATTTGACCAATGTTTATCCAATGACAATCCCTTTTTACAACTATTGTGGACAATTTAATCAATTTAATTCAAGGTTCCAAGATTAACTGCAACCTAATATGAGCATAGCAACAGTGTCTTCCAGGCATATTTCTTTGTTTAGCCCTGCAAGTCTTCAGACTTCATTACGCAACCCTCTAGTGCCAACTTGTGGAACAAGCAACACTAACAGGCATATTTCTGCATTTAGCCCTCAAGTGAACAGACTTCGCTACGCAACCTCTAGTGCCCCCTTGTGTAACAAGCACACAACGCATCCTAGAAACAGCCATACTGTGTGCTATGCTAGCATCACCCAGACTTTGCAGTGCCAGCTACATGCTCAAGTATTAAATCCAGCAGCAATTCTACTTTCTGCTACCTGCTTGCAGTGAACCCTATACAAAAAAAAGGGAATTGCATGGAAAACCACTAAATTTTCCAAAGTCACCTTTTGCCAATTTGAAACATGGCAACTGCTTCAGCCATACTGCATTCAGCCATGACAGATGTCCCTTAAGTACCAGAGGGACTTGAACCCTCCACCCAACCTAGATGTAAAGATTGGAGCCTGGTTTCCGAAACCAGTTCAGATTTCGTCAAATCTTCTGGAGAAGCTGCGGATACCTCAGAAGCCTAACCTCAGAGACAGCATAGGAGCTACCTCACCTGCAATGACAGCTTCAAGAGGATTGGGGAACACGGCAGTATCACCATCATGCAAATGCATGGATGGAGGCTGGTAAAGGCATCTGCGAACACCTCCAAAAGCAAGTTGCCTCTCAAGAAACCTCCTATTAATGCCGAAAAGAGATTAGAGGAGCATCTCGCACATGGAGGAGAACAATGAAGTAAAGCTCAATACACACAGTTGAACCTGAAGACTCAGAGCTCAAGAAAGAACACATTTAATGTTTCGAGGAGGCAAACAAAGAATGTGAAGACTGCATCCAAGAAGAGAAAAACCTCTCGTCCAGGCTGCCCTTCTTCGATGCGCTACAAGAGGAACAAATACGAGGAGAGCCACATTCAGGCATAGGTCTCAGTCACAAGCAGCTCTTCCCACCATTCCACAAGAAACCCTCCTCCCTCCATCCCAAACTGGTTAGACGCAAGCAGGTTCCAGTGGTCTCGCACCAAGTTTCTTGCTGCCAGCTCTCACATCCTTCCAGAACATCCTCCCATCGTAGCAGCGCATCTAAGGCCTCCAAAGCAGCAAGTTACACCTAACAGGCTGCAGAAGCTGAAGTAGAAGCTGCAGTAGCAGATGCAGAGCTATGTGCCAAGAGGATGTAACACAGTGGCTCAACAGTCTGAAATAGTGGCTCAACAGGCCAAAGCCCAGGCCAGTCAACAGGGCAGAAATAGCACAAAGCTCAGGCCAAATTGGAGTGGCCAAATGGCAAAGAGATGGCCCTCAAACAAAGATGGCCCATGCTGCTGCAGTATGGTGGAAGATGGCCGACAACACCTCTCTCCAAATTCAACTTGAAGAGTTGGGAGAAGGAAAGCACAGATACCATGGGTCAAGGCCTATGTGGACGAGCAGTACTTACTACATAATGAGCAGATGGAACTTGCCTCAGTTGCCTAGCAGTCTCCCACAAACCAGGTGAAAGCACAGGGATGAATCTCAAACTACAGACTTACACTATCAGTTTCACAATTGACATTGCTGCAAACTAAAGGTACGAGATTCCACTTCCCACCAACAGCAAACCTTCCCCAACTGATGTTTACATACTAAGTTCCTAGAATTCTTCTTCCCAGCACCAGCAAACCCACTCAACATCTCATGCCTGCCAGGTGAGCAAATTAGCCCACCAGTGATCCACAACGACCTTCTCCACAAGTAGATATGCCACCAATGACACCTTGCCACACTCAATCCACAAGCAGTACCATTCAAGTCACAACCTCCACACTACCTGAGCACCACAGGCGCAACAAGCATTAACCATGGCCAGCCTACACAAGCAGCGTGAAGCTCCACCATCACCTCGAGAATGCAGAACGACATCCTCACGTAAGCCACTCGGAGGAAGACTACAACCCATCGTGACATACAACTTCTAACCTACCCTTACAAAGAATCCAAGGGAAGACCGCCCTATGTCATGCCTCAACCCAACTCTATGGATGATGCATGACTACTGGAGAGAGTTGGCAGTAAGCAAGAAAAAGCTATTATTTGGCCGTTAACAGTGTATACAAATTCTCTGATGAGCCAGGTGGTTGAAAATCTCCTGTGGAAGAAAGTTTTCTTGTACCCATTCAGGCTGCATGCCCTGAAATCCAATGAAGTACTTGATGGCATGGCTAGGCCACAGTCTGCCAGAGATATAAAGGCACTTAATATACCTCCCACTTCAGATGGCCAGACACTGCCCCCACGATTGTCATGGCAAAGACTCGACTATCTGTACAGTGCTGCCTCAAACGTACAATCAACGTCCTGGATAACCTCCACAGATTTCGTAAAATTCCTATCACGCAAGCCTCACCTGATTGAGGGAATTTCTCTAATATACTCATACAACTGAAACACAATGGGATCCCAAGTTATACCGGGACTCACTTGTCTTGACAAAACAATATGCAAAACAAGATTGTTCGAAAACTTCTGCAGTGCTAATTGAACATGGCTCCAGATGTCCAATGCCTTCATGGCAAGGGTCACCACAACTTATACCTTTACCATTCTCGAAGAATTGTTGGCCCACCATGGCAATAGTGTGCAACACTCCTCATGGGCCACACGCCACTCAGAGCCATTAGCCCTTCAATGAAAAATGATACAACAGCAAACAGCCCAATGTACATTGCAAGGAAAGACCCTTATGAGCTTTTCTAGCATGTCCATAAGACAAGAGGTACACTCCTCAACCTTCAAGAGTTCGGCAGCTGACTCATCAGTTAACAACCCAATTTAGATATCCAAATTACAAGGAGATAACAATTTTGTCCTATGCACTACAACTCGTCACTCAGGTGATGAGGTTTAGAGCGAAATCACTACCCAATGAAACGAGTTGATAAGGAGAGTACCAATACTTCTACAAGTGTTGCAAATCCAAACACCCATTCCAAGTACTGCACAGCCAAGGTTCAATGAACTGATTCAATAGTGACCAGCACCTATACCGCGCTGCATCCAGACTCCAAGCTGCCCGTGCAGATATCTTCGATAACCCTCCTCTTCAAACAAGGAGACTCAACATAACACAGTAAGCATACACGGCTCCTCGGCAGACTGTCAAACTGCAACAAAACCAAGGATGAGTGTCAACGCACCAGCAACTGTGCGCCGACCACCATACCCTCATTTCGTGTCTTTCTCCATCTTGTTTAGCCAAAGTGTACCACTGAAGGATGCCCTGAAGATGCCATGAAAAAATGTACGTGCTGATATATACTCTAAGCACTGCACACTGGCCAGACCCGCATTCTTCGACCTCTTGAGGTGCTCCAGGACAAACTTCACTTCACATCTATCAACGTGCTATGGACCAAGAAGTATGGCTGGGAGGATTGCTACTGGAATCTGCATAGAATCATTGATGGAAGTTCTCAGTTCCCACCTACTGCCCGTATTTGAATGTGATGGGGACCGAACACCGCAGTCAGATCGCAACACCTGAGGTCATTAAGTAGCATGTTTCACCTACAGCACCATGGCTCATCACTTCCCTGCTCTTGATCTGGAAGCTGAGATCCTACTCTTGCTGGGAAATAATGCCCCACACACCTTTCTCTTCTCCAAGTACATAGGTGGCCCTGTAGACAGGCCATTGGCCATCAAATCTCCAATAGGATGGAAGATCGAGGAATTGTCGAGGTGTTGATCGGATGCAGGCCCAACCCAGGCAAATCCCTTAGCACCAATCCATTCCAACAGCCTTCTTGATTTCCTTTTAGCACCATCGAAAACAAGAATGCCTGTCCAGATTAAAAGGCTGTCGGTGCATCATTTTCACATAAGGACACCTTCAACGGCCCACCAACAACCACCAGGACATCCGCTGAGAGTGCTCTACATGGGCATATGCCTCCAGCAACACCCTTCCAACAGCTTCCTTCATGTCCTTGTGACACGTGAAGCAAGAGTATCTTCTAATCACTAAAAGGCACCAGAAGCCGACCACAGACTTTGCACCATTGGAACCATGAGACCTGTCAACCTAAAAGCTGTGCGAAGAAGTGGGTCACCAGACTTTCACCTTTGCCACCAAAAGATACCTGTCAACCTAAAAGGCTGCCAGAAGTGGACCACCAGTCTTTCAATCTTTGCCACCAAGAGTACCTGTAGCAGCCTAAAGGCCACCAGCAGGTGACCGCAGACTTGCCACCAAGAGGCTGAACTTAGAAGATTGAACCTCCAACTTTGCATCTTTGTTGCATGCTTAATTATGTTTTACTGTTTTTCTTAGTCATATAGCCTAACTGTTTATCTTAGTTATATAGTTATTCGCTATTCAGATAGTATTTTACTAGTCTACTGCTTATCTTAAGGTTATCAGGTTAATTTTTTTTCTTCTTTTAATAGTGGAATTTACAATTCCAGGCAGGGAGTGTGTGCTGTCCAGCAGTTAGAGTTAATGGGATTTGAGATAGTTAGTAGTAATTGTGAGCTTTAATTTACCCTTAAGGGTAAATGATAGTTAAGGTATCTGATACAAAGGATTGGTTATTAAAGAAGAACTTTCATCACAAATGTGAATTTATGAGGATACCTAATGAATTAATAAACTCAACATCTTGTTAGATTGACCGTATCTGCATCTGTACAGTTTACAAATCCACCACTGTACAGAATACAGAACAGAAATACTGTGCCAACACCATTTCCTTCATTCAATCTAGAATAGCTATTGGTTTTGGAAGCAAAATTGTTCTGCTAATAAAAGAGACTGCAAAATAAGTAAAGAATAAAGTCTGCCACAAGTTCTAACACAATAGCCACCCACAATCCAAATTGTTGGATTACCATTAATCTCCCATATTTGATTCCACACACATACACAGAGGCACAAAAATGTTTGTTAAGCTATTTTAGACAATTTTCTTCCTCTTCTTCCTTTTGCCACAACACCCTAGCTGGACCTGTAGTAAGATTTATTGTAGTAAGTTTATATCAAAAGATTTAATACAAAACTCAATACGAGATTAATACAACTCATACAGAAGCCTTGATGAACGGCAGATTGAGATTCTGCTGAAATGTTGCTGCCAACTTTAAAAGCACTTAACAATGATGTTGGATAAACCCAAGGAAGCTTGAATAGCACACATGTAAGTACCGCGGAAACGTTAAAAAAACATTATGTAAGATTATATATTACCTTTTTCCTGAAATAATATGCATTTGAAACTTTATATTCTACTAGTTATTATTTTAAGCTCAGCATTTTTCCTAAATTCTTATCTTTTGCTTTACAAATAATATTTTCATCTCCCAAACTCTGGCTATTGATAGCTGGAGTAGTAGTTTTCCCATTTATTTAGTTGCAACATACTTTTGGTTTTGGTGGTTTGCGTCGTGTTGGCTTTTCAAGGTTCCTAAATTTTTCACATGTTTTTAGCGCACTTTGGTTCCCATAAAGTTTGATACAAACAGTTTCTCTCCTTTTTCTTTCTATTGTGAAAGTTAGACATTTTCCAATATCCTTCTCAGATAAAGTCAAAGTCAAAAGAGCTACCTTTCCTTTTGAAAGCTTATTTGTGTTTAGGTATTCTATTGAGACAGGAAAGTTTGACCAACTGAACAGAAACTCTTAGAAGGCAACTGAGGCAAGAAACTGTTGTGGTTTCTTCAACTCAGAATAAGTACTTTAAACATATCAGCTTTTAAAATTTGGGAAACCCTCTTGTCATCTAGTCCAACCCCCTTTTTGATAATAAAATCCTTTAAAAGAATTTCAAAAGAATATTAATCTTTCCACCACACACTCTATCCAATACATTAACATCTCTGTTACTAGTTATTATTTTCAGCCATACATAGAGGGTCAGCTCCAGAGTGACAACCTATTAAGGCCTCTTCTGCCCTGTATGTTGACTGCCCATTGGCTAGGTTAGGGAAGTTATAAGGGGTGCTTCTTCAATTCGTACCACTCATTAGACTCACCATGATTCCCCTAATTGACTTAAATCCCCTATATTATTTCTCCAAACTAGTAACTTATGACAAGGGTCTTCCAAAACATCATTCAAAAGGAGGATAGACCTAATTCCTTTTATACTTTTGATTGTAAAAGTCCTCACTCATGTAATTTCACAACTCCCACCATCCAAACATCATATACACCAGTCTCAAGACAATTATAGACCGTACATCAGGTTAAAATTTAGCAGTGGGACTTGTTCGTGATTGTTATTTTAAGTTTGGGGAAATAACATCGGCAGCACTCTTTCCTAAATTAGAAAACGATAGACTTCTATAAAGCCTTTGATTCAGATGGTTACACGACAAACTACTCCTAAAACCTAAATCTTATGGTATCTCTGGGACCACCTGCATTATGGATAGAGCATCCTGTCAAAAAACAGACAACAAAATGGTCAAAGATTGGGAGCATCCTATCAAATTCTGTACTGTCAACAATGGTGTCCCCCAAGGCCAGTGTTCTAGGACCAATCTTCTTTTCATACTCTACATTAAATGACCTCTGAGATCATAATTCAAGAGCAACTGCATTCTCTTCGCTGATGATGTAAAGTTATTCAACACCACAGACAATACTCCTACCCTTCAAAAAAGACCTTGACATATGTATCAGAATGGTCAAACAAATTGCAACTTCAAATCTCAACCAAATAAGTACTCTGATCCTACATATCGGCAAAAAAAAAAATCAGAAAAACAAAAATACAGCTGAATAGTCAGACCTTTTGATGATCCAAACTCTGTCAAGGATCTGCGAGTACTTATTCTCAATGACAAGTGCTAGAGCCCACTGTAACTATATAGCTAAAAAGGCATTAAGAGTTGTTAAACCTATAATCTTCCATAGCTTTTTCCCTGGTAATATTACACTTAATAATTAGAGCATACAAAACGATTTGCTAGACCAATTAACTCGAATACAGATCATCAGTCTGGAACCCACATTTACATATCTTATAATTAACACAGTTGAGAAAAGTCCAGAAATATTTCACAAGAAGAGTTCTCCCATTTCCTCTACTCGTTGTAGAATACCTCATGCCACCAGACTTCGAAATTCTAGACCTAGAAAACCTAGAAACTATACCACCTTTGGTCCGATCTAAGAAATAGCATATTAAAATCAACATTGCAATGTCCTACCTGTCAATTGAATAACTTCAGCTTCAACCATAACAACACAAGAGCAACAATAAGATTTACAAAATCAAGGTTTAAATCGCACCAAACTTGATTTACAAGGAAATACAACTTCAGCAACAGAGTGGTCAATGTCTGGAATACTCTACCTGACTCTGTGGTTTCTTTCCCAAACCTCAAAAAGTTTAACCTTAGACTGTCTAGTATTGACCTCACCCTTTTTCCTAAGAGGTCTGTAGGGGGCGTGCATAAGCGCACCAATGTGCCTACTGTCCCTGTCCTGTTGTTTCTTTTATTTATTTTTCTTATATGTATCCATGTATTCATAACTATGTTTTGACTTATACCTATTATATTGTAAACAATTGACAAAAATAAATAAATAAATAATAAACAATTTCCAAAGCATAATTCAGACTATTCAGCAGTTTGTCTAGCTGCTGCTTCATTACTTCTATTGCTGTCACAACTTTTATGGAGTCCAATGGCCTTTTGAATTTGACAAGCAAAAAACACAGTAAATATTTATCACAAATATTTTCCCTCTTCCACTTTGTGGTCTGATATTTAACATACAAAATTAGGTGCTGTTTGCAAACTTGTGTTTTTTGTTGTGCAATTTGAAGATATTTTCTAATAAAAATGGGTAAAAACTTCTCAAATACATGTTACTTTTCTAAAAAAATTCTTGATTAACTTTTTTTTTCAGTCTGTTTCCCTGGTATACTTTATGTTATTTATAATTTATTTTAGTATTTTTTTCTCCCAGGCTTTTCTTTGGGTTAGGATTGTGATTGTTTAGCTTTGTTTTTGTTTGGGTCTTTTGCAATTTGTTTATTTGTTCAGGCCTTCTTTGAAGTATGTGTGGGGGGGTGTTCCAGTGAATGAAAGGAGATAAATCTCTACTTAATTTTCCAGTGTGGATTACTGAGAAATTATGTTTGTCAATATCTGAACTACAGTAGTCCTCAGGTTATAACCACTTATTCAGCAACCATTCAGACAACCATTCACTAAGACACTCTACACAGGCATATGCCTACCCAGCACCCTTTCCAACAGCTTCCCGATGCCCTTTGACACCATGGAATCAAGAGTACCGTTCCAACCCTAAAAGGCCGCCAGAAGTGACCACCAGACTTGCACCAAGAGGCCGCACTTGAAGATTGAACCTCAAGCTTTGCATGTTTTGCTTTGTTTGATGTTTTATCAGTGTTTACTCTTTTTTCTTAGTTATATAGCTAACTGTTTATCTTAGTTATATAATTATATGCTATTCAGTTAATATTACCGTTTACTGCTTATCTTAGTTTATAGTTATTTTTTTTAATCTTCTCTTAATAGTGGAATTTACAATTCCAGGCGGGGAGCGTGCTGTCCCAGCCAGTCTATGGGAGTTGGATAATTACTTAGGAATTGTGATCTGTCCCCTTAAGGAAATGCATCATGGTAAATGTCGTTAAAAGTATCCTGGGAAATGTAGTTCATGTCATGTGGCTACATCTGTAATCCTGATTGGTCACTAAATTGACCCTCATGGGGTTGAGGGAGTTTTCCCTCCATTCTTGCCTGGACTCATGAACTGATAAGCAGCTTACCGCAACGAGATGGGTAAGGAAAATAACCATCTTTTACCTGCAATGCTGATATACAAAGGATTGGTCATTATAGAAGAATTTCATCACAAATGTGAGTCATGAAGATCCCTGATATACCAATAAATGTACTTTGTTATGAATGTTTTGTGGAATTATCTACCTGCATCTGTATAGCTACAAATGCACCTCTGTGCATGAGACAGGAAAATACTTTCTAAAATTTAGCGCATGCTTTTTACATATTCTGATAGGAGATGGTTTTCCAAAAGAACTAAGCTGTACATTATTTTGATCTGATACTAGTTAATGAGAATGATGTGATTCCCTGATGCACAAAAAAGCATTTGGTGTCCAAGTAGGCTCTATGCAGACATAACGGAAGGACAAGGGTTCCAATACAAGAGTCTGCAGTCAGGAAGGAAAATTTCATATCATATGCTGGATATGCTTGTTTATTGATTGGAGTTTGATTGGAGTATTTTGATTGATTGATTGGAGTATTTTACCTGTTCCATGAGGCATGGAGCAGGTAAAATATGTGATTGGAGTATTTTTCCTGTGCCATGAGGCATCTCTATGATTGGTATGAGGGGATGATTTATGCAATTTCTTATCCATTAATATGGGTGAACTGGAAAGTGAGAAATTGTTCAGGTAATAGATATTTCAAATACTTTTAGCAATGTTGTGAATTAAAGAAGGGGACAATCTTGATTATATTTTTCTCAAAGCTGGATAATTTTTTTCTTGTGAACATCTGGTTTCAGATATTGTAGTCAATAACAGTGAACAGGCTAAAACAAACTTCCAGTATTTTTTTTATTTTCATCCCTCTTCATTCTCACATACAACTCAAAATGGTGAACATAATACTCCTTTCTCCTTCTTCCCCCCACCCATAACAATCACCATGAGATGTGAGTTGGGCTGAGAGAGTCACCCAACCAACCTACCTCATGCCTAAGGTGAGGACTAGAACTCTAGGTAAATTGTTCAAAAAAGAGCCATTTTGTCTAGGAGTACCTAAGGCTTCATTCCTGGACCAAATGGCTAACATTTTCATCTTTTTTAATGTTTTGAGCATGATGATGACGCTGATACTCTGTCTTTATTACAAAATAGAAGAATATAAAATATTAAAAAATAATTGAGGGAAATATAACAATATTGGAATGAATCCTCTCAAAAGCTATGAATTGCTCAGAAAGAGAGCCATTTGGTCCAACTCAGGTAGAGTTAGAGAGAATATGATTAGGGAGCAAACCTTCCCTCAAAATAAAAGGCTGAGTTAGCCCTATCAGAAAACGGAAGTTGCAATTGCAGGCTCAGTTTTACATTGAAAGGCAAGCTTTGGCCTTTTCTTCTTAAGTGACCTCTTTCTGAATTGCTTGCCTCCATAAAGCAGGCTGCAATGAAGAGATGTAACATGTCACTGCAATCTTTGTCTGTATGCTGCCTCAATTTAGAAATCTAATTTAGACTTAAAGTCATGAAAAATTTGGTTTCTCCTTACCCCCAGTTTTTTGGCACAAATGATAGAACTAAACTGTTTTAATTCTTTGAAGCCTAAGACAGAACAATAAATGATCCCGACAAGCTGAAACATTTGTTGTGTTGTCTCTTCTACACATTAAAGGTATAACATCACTCTGCTTCAATTATAGAGCTGGCTCTTGTAATAAGCATTCAGCTCTCTACCCAGTGTCTCTTCCCACCCCAATCCCCTACCCCGTGCCCCAACCCTGGGACAGCCAAAGATAGTTAATAAGGGAAGTCAGACACGGGTCTGCCTTTCCTGTCCCAGCAGCAGCTGCTGCTAAGTCTGCATATTTTCAGTCCATGCGCACCTTTCCTTTTGACCCTTCTGCAACCCAGTTGCCTATGTGTCAAACACTGAAGATTGTGATTTCCTATCCTGACAGTCAGCAGGAAGAGGAGAAAGCTGCCAGGCAACCTTTGCTTGAAGATCACATTATTAACAAAACCAGTTGTGACAGATCTGTCTTAGGAAATACTGATAAGATCAGGGGAGGAGAGGAAGCTAAGCAATTCACTTGCTGCAGGGAACAACAGTGCCATTTTGAAACTGGGTTAAATACAGCATCATGTATTTAATGTGTACTGTATCACTTTTTCTCCTCTCTGGTGTCACTTTTGTACCCAATCTACAAAGTGTTTGAATACAACAAGCCAAACAGCACATTTATATTGTTTTTTAAATCAGAGACATGTCTGTCTATAATCCAGAAATCTCAAGAGAACACTTTTCAGTGGTAGAATGTAAGCCTTATGTGCAGACTATTGAATTATCTCCATTGTTTTTGTTTTGTTTTTAAATCCATTAGAAAGATTTCTATGTGCTCAGCTAATAGAGAAAATTACTGGGCAAGATCAGGAATTCGTAAGTTAGTCAAATTTGATTTTGATTTGTATAGTTTTAGTTAATTTTGGTCTCTCTCCTCATCCGTTACATCATTTGGAAATTCATAGTCATCTTCATGCACACAGCTACCAACATGTGCATCTAAATATATGTATATTCTGCAGATAAATTTCCCTAATATAATGTATTTATATATTATTTTTGCTATTTAATATTTTACTAATCTATACCTCCCGAAGTATACATTTCCCTAATATGCATGCTATTGCCTGCACGTTGACTGTGTGCTCTTTTGGCTCAGCAAATTTGTTTCCTCCTATTCTTAGACTAGATAAAGTAATCATCTGATTAAGCATAAGTATTTTCACACTTGCCCTCTGGGCCAGAGTTGCAAAATAAGGAAAGAGAGTGCATTCCCCAGAGTTCAGTTCTCCATAGTCATCTATAGTATAACAGTATATTATATTAAATTATAACAGTATAATATAACAGTGTATTGTATTATATTATAGCAGTATAGCCAGTTTCAAAATATGAACTTTGTTCTTTTTCTTTATGAATGTAATTGCTTCCCTACTATGTTAGATTTTGCACAGGCTTTCAATGGTTGTAACTCTGAGTGTGTGTAAGTGCGCATGCATGCAACCATGCATATCCACAGAACCAGGAGTGGGATTCAAATTTTTTAACAACTGGTTCTGTGGGCATGGCTTAAGTGGTGGGCGTGGCTTAGGTGGTGGACATGGCTTGGTGGTCATGTTATTGGCTGGGTGTGGCCAACTCAATATCACTCACGTCGAGGCACGCATCTCCTTGCTTGGCCTCTCATGACTGTGGGGATGCTGCAACAATCATAAGTGTGAAAAATAGTCATAAGTCACTTTTTTCAGTGCCATTGTAACTTTAAATAGTCACTCCATACAAGCAAAGTACCAGCAAAGGAGGGGGGAAAAATCCAGAGATGTTCCTGAGACAGGAAGTCTAGTCCTGCCAAGAATGTAATAAGGGTTAACAGAGAGGCAGTTTCTGTAAGCAACACCAGAATGTTTCCTTCCTGCCTTCATTACAGGATTAGGCCAGTAATTTCTTCTAACAACCGCTTCTCCAAACTGCTTAGAATGTTAACAACCAGTTCTAGCAAATAGGTGAGGACTGGTAGAATCCTACCCCTGCATGGAACCCACGGAGAAGAAGCTGGAGAATAGCCATCATTTTCTGAACTTAAGGAAAGCTTAATTATAGATAGATAATATTAAAAATAGTCTTGACAGTCTCCTATTAAATTCCATTGAATGTTGTGCTTATTTTGGTCTCAGCTATAGTTATAGTCAGAAGATTTTTGTTTTCATTTCATTTCACTTGTACCCATTTTTGCCCCCCCCCAAATGAAATAAATTTCATGTAGAGGTGAACTTGCCAGAATATATTTCAACTTGGTTTAACAAATAGCCAAGGACTATACCTATTATATCAAAATGCTTACAATACAGTATTTGCATGGAGTTTTTCCTAATTATCACAGATGTTGCCATAGTAATTGTAATCATCACATATCATCACAGTCATTTTTGCAAGACAGTAATCTATGTTATCTGCAGATTGCCAACCAGAAGTAGGAAATTAGAGTCTCCCAGAAACTATCAATAGAAATATCTTCCTCTCCCCCCCCCCCCCCCCCCCCCCCCNCCCCCCCCCCCCCGCCGCTAATTCTCATTCAGTTTGGTGAAAGAGAATTTCCCTCAGAAATTCTTTCAGACGAGAATTGAAGTGGAGGAAAATTCTCATTACAGTCTGTAATGTCCTTTCATTCAGGGAAGGTTGTGTCTGTCCTGTCTTTCACTGCATCCGCATCTTTCTAACAGACTACAGCACTGCTTGGTTTTACATTATTTTATTTGATCCTAAAGAGTGAACTTTGTCATGGAGCATTTTCAGACTAGATAATTCAGGAGACATCTGAGAGACAGAAGGCAAGACTAGGAGTAGCATCCTCTGCTTCTCCAGCAATAAAATGTGCTCAGTAGATCATCAGAATCTTAGCTAAAATGACCTTGAGAATACTATAGAAAAACATACCAGAGGCTTCTTTTGCAAGAAAAAAAAATATTTGTGATGAAGCAATTAATCCAGGCTGCACGGGAACACAAGGCTGTGCCGCCCACGGGAATACAAGGCTTGCATCACTTGCATTGTGGACAGCAAGGGGTAGTGAGGGAAGGGGGGGAAAGGGCGGATGGAGGGAACTTGCCCCAATTGCTCCACATGTCTCACCTGGCCACTAAGCTACTGCTTTCTGCTTCTTTCTTCTGCTTTTGGCTACACGCAAGGAAAGCAGCAAAAGTCTTTCTCTCCACCAAACTCTGCCAGAAATGAGTCTTTGGGACCCTGCAAGGCATCCTGCTCCAAGAGGCTGTGCTGGTGCGATAAGTCTCACAAAGACTCATTTCTGGCGGAATTTGGGAGAGAGAAAGAAATACTTCTGCTGCTTCTGATGTTTTCCTTGCATGAAGCCAAAAGTCTCTCTCTCTCTCTCTCCCTGAGAATGGAGCTGGAAATGGTATCCTGTGATCCCAAATAAAGAATGATCAATTGGTAGGAAAATGACATGGGGATTTTTGGGGGATTTTCCCAGGGTCTCTGGTCCACAGGATTTAAAATTATGAGTTTGGTGGTCCTTGAGGTCCAAAAGGTTGGTGAGCCCTGCTCTAGGCCACCCCTGAGAATGCCTCTTTTTTTTTTTTTCTATTTAGATCTAAGATCAGTGGCAGAGACATGCCAAGGAAGGCAAGGGAAGTCATGCCAAGGAAGGCAAGGCAAATCTAAAAACTTTAGATTTTTAATGGGAACAGGGTATTTATAAGATAAAGTATCCTAAAAACCATGTCAAAAAGAAACCTCTCTTGTCAACTAAAATGGTCATGTCATGCCTGCATTTATTTAATGTCCAGACAGAATTACTTTATGTCAAAATCCTTTTAAGATGGGGAGCTTTCTCTGTTCTTAAAAGAACATGACAACGAAACATTCACGAGGCCTGATGCTGATTTTTGCAATGGCTGTTGTTTAGTGTGTCTTGTCAGGTTGTCAGATAAAGGGATGCACAGATTCCCATAATGACTTATTAGTCTAGATTCAATTGTTTTTCTGCTGAAAATGGATCTCTCCATTCTTCATCTGACTGACTTTTTACATTAGAAAACTAAAAATAGCCCTTACTGTTTATTTAAAAAAAAGACCTTCCAATATCTCTCGTATCACTCCAAACTCTTTCATGCCATGTGCACACAGTCACACATACACAATTTTCTGGCACCTCATGTGTCATTTTCTTCTTTCTACAATGTAAAGATACAAGCTCCAAAAATTTAATCTATTCCATCTCTCTATTTTTAATACTTATTTCACAGACATACCTTAAATGGGAAAAATCTTTACATTAGGAACCAAATTTACTGAATCCCTCTCTTACATCTTTGCATTTTCTATTACAGTAAAAGTTGTTTTGTGGCTTTTTACCCCAACACTCATCTTCAAGTACTTCTCTGGCTACTTTTTATTGCTTGCTTGTCTTAAAGCATCTTGGAAATGTGGCAAAGAGGATTTAGAGTGGAGTTGGGGGGCTAAACTCTTCCACTAGTTGTGTTTACCCTCCTGATGCCATGTCATCTCCCCTCTGAAAAACAAAGTAGGCTGCCTTTTAAGTGGGAGAGGTCTAGCAGGGACAATCTTTTTGTTGTGCATCATGTGACAAAGACACTGTGTGGTGCAGATCTGAGGCTCTAGTCTTTACCAGTCTTTGAACGAAAGATTGTACCATCTGTTTCTGAGAATCAGTGATGGGATTCAAAAAAATTTACTCCCACTATTATTGCCGTGGCTTGATGGGCATCGTGTGGCTTGGTGGGCATGGCAGGGGAAGGATACTGTAAAATCTCCATTCCCACCCCACTCCTGGAGGAAGGTTACTGCAAAATCCCATTCTCTCCCCACCCTATTAGCCTGCTTTCCAGCTCCGTTCTTCTGTGCAAGGCAACAAAAGAAGATCCAGCCGATCAGCTGGGACTCAAGAGGCAGAGAATAGATGGGAGCGGGTCCAGTCAGAGGTGGTATTGGCCGGTTCTCTGAACTACTCAAAATTTCCACTACCGGTTCTCTAGAACTAGTCAGAACCTGCTGAATTCTCTGAGTCTATGCTCCAGTGTTTGTCAATTGTCAGCACTGCCTGAGAATCTTGGAGTCAGGATTAGTTGCTGAGCACATTTGATTCTTTCACTGTTTTGCTGTTCAAAAGGTAAAGATCCTGTCAACAGCCCAGCAATTAAAATAGTCCAGTTTCAAAGTGGGTTTGGTAAGTAAGTTACTTTTCTTTTTGCGTTGAGAGATTAGCTTTAGAAAAACACAGTGCTGCCAATTATTGTGCCAAATCCCCATTTCATTTTGAAAGTGTGAAACATAATCTTCTTCACAGTGTCCTAGTATGACAATGCACTGCTCTTTCATAGACAAAGATTAGGAATAATGATAGGCATATAGAGTGGATATATAAAACCTTAATAATGCTGTGTCTGTTTGTGGTGATGTTAGGTATTTTAATCTGAGGAAAAATCAATTTCTCTTTCTAAAATGGGCTATCATATTGCTTTATGATATTCAATCATATTGCTGATGGGCAAGACGAGGAATAAAGCTGTCATACTTCTGTTGATATGTGCGTTTGCACACATGTAGTCATGTATGTATATTCTGCAATGGCTTCTTCTCTGTTTAAGAAATAATTTCTGAAATTATATAAAATCTTTTTCAAAAAATATTAGCTACTTTTAGCAAGTTCTAGACGAAATGCCTCAGGAGTGAAAAATATATTGAGAAAGAAAAAAAAATCTTGGTGCATCTTGTTTACTGTTCAGTACTGTTGATTTTATTTCCAAAGCACACTAAGTTTCAAGAAACATTTGAGAATCTGTGTCTTTCATTTCACTACACAGAGTAAATTTTCTCATTTTGCTGTATTTCTTTCAAAAAGCATATAACTTTTTTTCTCCCAGTGCCAACAGCATTATGAAAAGGACCTAGAATGTAATGGTTTTTTTTTTTTTCAAAACAGAAGTAGCTTATTGTCTCTTGGACTAAACAACTGAAATGTTTCTACTACCTGACAAAGAAAGGAAATCATTTTTTAATGATGAACATTTATTAAGAAGTGATATTCTCTAACTTAATTCTGTGGAATTAGCTTTCATTTTTCAAGATTTTGAATTACATTTTAAACAAGAAATTAATAATCTGATATATCAAAAATTCCAGCCTGGGTGTTTCTGTGTGTGTGTGTGTGTGTGTGTGTGTGTAGATATAGATCTTTGCAGGGGTGGAATTCTACTGGTTTGCACCTATTTGCTTGTTAACAATTGTTAGCAGTTCAGAGAACCGGTTGTAAAAAGAAATCTTTTGCTTTTTTCCACTTTACTAGCCCAATCCTGTAAGAAAGGCAGAAGGAAACATTGGTGTTGCTTACAGAAACTGCCTCTCCATTAACCCTTGTTACATTATTGGCAAGACTAGATTTCCTGTCTCTGGAGCTTCTCTGAAATTTTTTTTTTTTCTCCTTTGCTGGTACTTTGTTTCTGGGAAGCCTGAAATTGACATATGTGTAGCCATTTCACTTGAAAACCTGACAGCTTGACTTTCTTAAAGGGGAAAGTCAAGTTAACGGCCCTGTCACACTGGCCGACGGATGCAAAACGTTTGTAAAAAGGACACAGCAGACGAGAAAAATGTTCCATCCCATCCGTTGTTATCCGCTTCCAAAAGGGGTAAAAAATTGCATAACCAGAGCGGACAACACGGAAGGAATGGACGGGAGGAGGACATAGGGCGGATGGAAAGCGGATGCTCACGGAAGCCTAGCGGATGAAAGCGGATGGGAGCGGATGGCACTTTCCTCAAGGCTTCGGGAGAGTGCAGCAGCGACGCGAACGGAAAGAGCGGATGTAGAATGGACGCCGAGCGGATGAAGCGGATGCACAGCGGATGCCGAACGGATGAAGCAGATGCCACAGCGGAAGTGGAAGTCTAGTGGAAGCCTAGCAAGAAGCCTAGGATGCTAGCGATGCCTAGCATTCACTGCGCATTGGGGAGGATGCATTGCGTCAGCCCACGGATATAAAGGGAAGCAGCTCTCAAGCAGGTCACCATTCAGAGGAAGACCTGCTTCCAGACACAGCTCTCCAGCCAACCAGCCAGCCAGCCAGCCGGCCACCCAGCAACCCAACAACCATGGGGAAAACGAAGCCTCTGCCATCTGCTGCAGCCCTGGCAAGAGGGACAGGGGCACTCTCCCACCCCCTGGCCTTCACTCTGCTTCTGCTGGGCTTCTGCTGCCCGGCCTCGATCTTCTGGTGCTGGCTTCTGCTGATGCTGCTAGTTCTGGAGGTGGTGCTTCTATTGGTGCTTACTCTGCTGATGCTGCTTCTGGTGGTGGTGCTTCTGCTGATCCTGCTTTCTGGTGGTGGTGCTTCGCTGCTGGTGCTTACTCTGCTGGCACTGCTCCTGGTGCTGGTGCTTCTGCTGGTGCTTACTCTGCTGGTGCTGCTCCTGGTGCTGGTGCTTCTGCTGGTGCTTACTCTGCTGGCGCTGCTCTGGTGCTGGTGCTTCTGCTGGTGCTTACCCTGCTGGTTGCTGCTCCTGGTCCTGCTGGTCCTGCTGGTGCTCCTGGTCCTGCTGGTGCTGCTGGTGCTCTTGGTCCTGCTGGTGCTGGCTGTCCTGCTGTCTGCTTTTGCTGCTACTGTTGTTGCTGCTGCTGCTGGTGGTGGTGGGTGTGAGGAGCAGCCGCCTACACCTCGAAGCCCCTCTGATGATGGCCCATATGCCAAAGGGAGGAAGAGGCAGACGCGTGAACGGGAGAGGAGGCAATACACATTAGAAGAGGAACATGAGGAGGAGGTGCTGGAGTGGCTGAGGGAGATGAGTATCTGTGGTGGAAGGGACACAGGCTCTATAGTGACACCAAAAGGAAGCAGGCTGCTTGGAGAGAGAAGGCGGAGAGCCTGGGCTACACTTCGGGGTGCTCTCGGCTGGTGGAAGCACATGCACACCTGGTACGGGAAGCTGCACCTCAAGAAATCTGGCCAGGCCGCGGTCAAGCTGATGGACAGAGAGACCTACGTGATGGCAAGTGCAGCTTCCTGGAGGTGAGATCCGCCACCAAGGAGCAGCTCCTCTCACAACCCTCTCTCTCAGGCAGCCAGCTGAGAGCCAGTCCTCTTCCGCAGAGAGTCAGATCCTGTCTCTGTGTCTGTGGAGGCGTGCCACAACGGAGACCCCCAACAGCTGTACTAACCATGGCAGAGCATGTGGAGACCCCTGACACTGTGGAGAAAAAGGAGATGGCACTTCCACCACAGCCAACCCGCATCCACCCACAGAAAGGCAGAGAGGAAACGGAGGGCAGAGCCACACTGTCCTGCTGGAGATAAGAGACACCATCAGGAGGCAGCGTAGATCTCCTCTCTCAGCTGGTACACACGAATGCCCCATCTCTAACCACAAGCCCTTCCTCACCTATTGTCAACCAGACCCTCATGAACATGGCAGAACCAGTACCAGGAGGTGAAGGACAGGATCACCGATCTTCTTCACAACCCTCCAGACCAAGATGAACCTGCTCCCACCCAGTCCAGGTCTGCTCCTCACACAGGTGATGTCCCTCCCATTCCAAGACTTTCACACAGGCCCTCACCTACCAGGGATAACGGCTACCATGAGTCCAGCAGCACAGGCAGCAGCCCTTCCAGTCCAGGCACAGATTCATCGGATGCCACGGTTCATTGATGCCACTGATGCCACCCACACCACAGATGCACCCATATGCAACGATGCCACACGCCAGTCCTCACCCAGCTGCAGACCAGACAGCCCACTACAACTGCTCCTTCCTCCACCCCACAGCCAAGCCGGCCTCAAGTACATCTGTCTCAGTATTGGGGCTGACACCCCATGTCATGGAGGAAGGAGCTCTCAACATCACGGGGCTGAGCCAGCTGTCTGAGAGCTTCCTCAGGACACCGTCCTGTTGTAGTCTCGGGGCCAGGCACCACCAGTGGCGCTTCAGACAGCACTCCAGCAGCAGCCACCTCCACAGCACTGGACCCTTCAACCCTGAGACTGGGCCCACCTCTGAGTGACCAAGAAGAGTGCCAGAGACTTTGGACACTTTGATTGGGTCATTTTTCTTTTACAGCTTTGTTATTAATAAAGTTTATTCTTTGCTTCACACACTTGCTTCATTTATTTCTTTGAATAAAGTCTTGGTGAAAACTTTTAGGAATGGTTTAGCCTTTGCATGCTTGTGGGATGGGTAAGGATTAGCTGTGGGATGGGAGGGATACCTTGAGATGGGTAATAGTTTGTGGGATGGGCAGGAATACTATGGATGGATAATAGCGTGGGATGGGCAGGAGATACCTTTGGGATGGGTAATAGCTTGTGGGATGGGCAGAGATACCTTTTGCTATGGGTAATAGCTGTGGGACAGGCAGGGATAACTTTGGGATGAGGTAATAGTGTGGGATTTGGGCAGGATACCTTTGGGAATGGGTAATCGCTGTGTGGATAGTTATAACCTCCAGTGCAAATGCAAGTGGAACTGTTTGGTCCACCCTCCAGGTGCCACACTTATGGCCCTTTATTATCAATAATAATGTCATCATTCATCCACACATGTCAACATAAACCACACTCTTTATTAAATTGCCCTGTTCATTGTAGGCCGCACTCAACATACATGCCAACTCTCATCCGTGTGATGTGAATTGGCTGAAGGAATGATCATTAATCATCTATCATCATGTCTTGCCACTTCCACTGTTCCAGCTGGGGAATTGCCATTGTCTCAGGAGGTTGCGCTGCTTTTTCCTTCACATAAAGCTCTGGTTGGGCTGCACCATCCTTCAGTGCTTATTCAGTTTTGCCTTGCTCCATTCCCCAGGCTTTCCATGTCCCCATTGGCTTGTTGGAGGTCCATGAGCTTTGTTCTGACAGATGGTAGGGGTGCGCATGAGATTCGTGCAGGAATGCAGCAAGCTTCTCACGATTCCTCCTCACGGTCTGTGGGCGATACTGGCATGGTGGTGAGAAGTAATCTGGAACTGTTTGGCACAGGATGCAAAGGGTTCTCCACACCCGCCTTGCCTGGCAGCCTGTTAGTTGAAGATCCTCTCTCACGGGTGAGGAGTCGGAGGTGTAAGGGCTTAATAGAGGTAGGTTTGAGGGAGAAGGTGCGTCATCCCCCATGATGAAGTAGGGCACATCTGTGCATGTCGTTGGGCAGGGGTGGATCTGGCAAGCCATGATGAGGTTGCATTCTCCAGCCCCCCTTGAGGTCCTGGCATTGTAATACTGGCATCTGAAGCTGACCGTTTCCCTGAAGCATCGATGTACATGAACTTGTAGTCAGCATCGGACCATGGCGAAGAGGATGATGCTGAAGAAGCCTTGGAGTTGAAATAAGTGGACATCCGACTTTGGCTTGGAGACTTTGCAGGCCCGTGCTTCCCCATCTTGGCTCAACAGTGTGGGGGAAGTTCACTTCTGATACCATGTCTGCAACTTTCTTCCAGCCTTCTTCAGTGGGGGGACTGGAGGAGCTCCTGCAGCGTATTCTTCGATGATGGCCTCGACACACTTTCTTTGGCAGACAATGCTGATGGTGTTGGGTCACCCTCACAGCCCGTATTGCATCTTTCGCCTGTAGTTGGATCCCCTGAGGCCGAAGTGGCACAGAGTTCAGTGCCACCTTGAGCCAGAGTTCCAGATTGGCCAGAAATTGGTGCTCTTCCTTGTAACCTGCGGTATCAGCCGTCACAACTTCATCCAAATATGGCTGGAGGCATCCTCATGAAGTTCCTGGAATGCACGAGTGTCTTCGTTACTCACTCCACCATCAAGCTTGTTGTACAGTCCGTACTCCTTCTTCTTCCCCGATCCATCTTACGGACCGCAGACACTTCTTGGACGCTCCTTTTTCTTCCCGTAGAACAGTTGAAGAGCTGGATGCTTCGTTGACTGAAGCATTGGTCGACGACTATCCGGTATGAAACAGACCGGCATGTTGGAACTGGGCTACCAAAAGGAGGGTGTTACGATCCATGGTGGAGAATGAACTGGAATGCCTGTGGGAAGGCAAGATCCAGATGAAGGCTGAAAGAGGTTCTGCAACCGCAAGGCTGCTGGACTGAAAGTGAGATCGCAGGTGAGTTGCTGCCCCTTTTTATAGGCAATATAGGTTTCCACTATGGTCCTTTTGCATCCTCTAGACGTCCTTAATATCCAAGATAGGTCCCTCTTTGCGAACGTTTTTTCCGTTTTAAATGCTTTGTATGCGAGTGCATCGCTTCATGCTTTCTTCATCCGTGTACCTAACCTGCGTGTCTGTTCCATTGTCTGGTTTCCCTTCCCTCCCTGTGTTGTTTTTCCACTGGAGGGATTTTGGTTGCGCGGATGCGCAGCGGATGCCTAGTGGGATGTAAGCAGATTGTGTAACGCAGACAACGGATGTAGAACGGAATGTTCCCCATAGCGTTGCAGATGCAGAACGGACACGTTTGGGTATACTTTTCGCTCAAAAAGTTTTGAGCAGCTCAAACTTTTTGAGCGGCCATGAAATTGTCAGTTTGACGGATGGCTGGACGGTATAGAGAGGGATGAAAAAGGAAGCAGTGAGTAAGAACGGATGAAATCAACAATTTTAAACGGATGGCAAGTGTTTCTCTCTGTTTTACATCCTCTTTCCAGTCCGTTGGTAGCAAGTGTGAATGGGGCTTAAGTTTTCATGTTGCTGTGAGAGGAAATCCTCCCTGTTGGAGTTCACACTTTGAAGAAGAAATTTATTGATAATGAAGCAGAGCTGCAGGAAGGACTTTTTATGACTAGGAACCAAAATAAGTTGACATTCAGCAAGGCCAGATCTGGTCCTGGATTCTACCAGTTTCAGGC
>BHFT01062445.1:0-12249 GCA_004320025.1 Laticauda laticaudata | reverse complement strand
TCAGGAGAGGTGGTAGGAACAATTTGAGTCGGTTGGCCCCATCCACGCCCGCCTTCTTCATTTGAGAGACTGAGTTCCACCAAATCATGTCTACAGAGCCAGTAGGGAAAAATTTTGAGTTTTATCCCTGCACTGTGACTATTTTTGTGTCTGTGTATGCTTTTGAGTCATTGTTGACTGCCTGGACTAGTCTCTTAATTTTTCTTGGCAAGATTTTTCAAGTGGCTTGCCCTTGCCTGCTTCCTAGGGCCAAGAGTGAGTGACTGGCCCAAGGTCACCAGGCTTTTGTGCCCAAGGACTAAATCTCACAGTCCCACGGTTTTTAGTCTGATGCCTTAACCAGTACATCAAACTGGCTTTCATTTTTTAATTACTACAAGATATTTTGGTAGCAACATATAAATAGTTACAGCATTTTTAGAATATTTAAAGATATTAGTAATCCTAACAAAAGTTTTTTAACTGTTGTCATTAACTTCATATGGCAGAAGTTGGAAACAGACATAGAAGCTTTTCTAAGACTTTTTTAAAGTCAAGTCCTGAGGTGAAGATTGATTTCTTGGGTCAGAATTTCCATTTTTATAGATTACAACTGCTCACTTGTATTTTGAACATTCCCTATTGTGAATATTTTTGTTGTATTTTTTTCCTCAAAACTGCAGATAAGCAATCAGAAAATTTCCTCTCTTTTCTGAGTTTTAGGTGAGGCTAAACTCAGCCTTGAGGATAAGCAATTTCTTCTTTCATCACAGACATTACAAGAAACAACAAACCAGACTTTTGCTTTTATTCAGCAAATTCCTCACTTACTATATTCGCAACAGGAACAGGTGCTAAAATAAGCCAATTTCTAATAGCAAATTAATGTTTAACTGTGAATTCCATTTTGTTTAGTACATTTCCTGGCAAGAATGTTATGAACTGAATTTATCCAAACCTCTTGGCTACAGAAAAAAATTGAGAGGGCTTGGTTCTACACCTTTACAATTACTTTTTTTCCTGACTTGTACAAATAAGGCACAAGAAAATGATACAATAACACCATAATATTAAGCCATACTGTAGCTTAGGTTTGATTAATGTGACATAGTTTAGCTTAAAACAATTATATGTGGCTTATTCCACTGACAGAAAGGCTGGTATACAAATCTATTAAATAAACAGACTAAATTTTTAAATCTTCCTATTGTTAGTTCTATTTACTCCACTTTGCATTACTGCCTGGTTTTTGTTTATGCATTATGCTGTCATAGACTCAAAATAACACACACACACACACACACACACACACATGTAAATTTAAGGTAACATTCTGTCAGATTTAAGAAACAAAAGACATCTTGAATTATAATGAAGAAATCAGAAATAATTCATACAGGTATTTTTTTCAGAAGGGCTGTATACTTTGAATTTTTAAATTTGAAATTCATGATGAAACAGCAGGAAAAGCACATTTCCCTACAGAAGCCATAAAGTTTTCAATAAGTTGGAAATATTTTTTTTTCTACTCAATATCATTTAAAAAATCTAGGCTAACAAAGCATGTAAGTTTATTGAATGAAATATATTGGTGGGATTCACTAAGCCAAATTCAGTAAATCATAAGTATAGTAAACAGAGATTACAGTACTTTTCATGATAAACGTATAATCACATGAGAACTAGGCAAAAGCCTTATTAACTGATAAGAATCCTGGGGTTTATCACATATTAAGAATCAAAACTAAGCAAAATAAAAACAAAATCACAGATAATTAAGAACCTGGTAAAAAAATCTCCAGCTACATTGAAGTTGGTTATTAATTCAAAGGATTATCTTGTTATGCCCAAGAGTATAAAATGAATCATGCTACTGTTCCTGGGCGAGAGGCTCTCGAGCTAAAATTAAAGATAACCGTCCTTCAAAATAACCCACATTTGGTTCTTAAACACAGATTAACCTGGTGGGATCAAGGCAGTCAATACAAATGTTCCTATTCTGTCATAAATTGAAGGCAATAAACTAAACTAAAAAAATAAAATTGTTTTTACAGAGAACAGAACTGGAACCAACAAATGGAAATTTCAGGGAAACAGTTTTCAAACAAGCATTTGGAGATATTTTTTTTTAACATAGAATACTTTATTGGCCAAGTGTGATTTTTTTTACATTGCTTGTCCATGGAATGATGCCTGTATTGGAACATGGGCTTCATTGCCAGAGGTATTTAATCAAACGCTTGATGACAGTAATTACACTTTGTAATAATGGCTTGAGTTAAACAATGGCCAGGATCATTTCCAACTGCATGTTTCTCCAAACAGGTAAGCTAAGTTGTATCACATAAAACTATGATTTTTAAAACATCCCAGCTTATTGGAATGAGTCAGTGGCCTGGTTTATGCACTAGAGTTAAGGTAAGAGCAAAGTCTTTTTTTTCAACAATGAATACCCAGTCACCAAAACTGTCATTAAGCATTCAGAATGCATTAAACAAAGCATACACTGTTCTCATTTAGTTAGGTAACCCAGAGGCCAAGAGATTTTAATGTGAAAAGCAATCAATAATAGATATAAAATGAATCATTCAATAAAATAAACTGATTTACAGAGTGTAAACTGTCACAATATGGTGCAGGACTTAAGCATTTACTCACCACTGAATTATCTGATACATGATACGTTGGATAGATACTCATTTAGTCGTATATATTCCTATGGCTCTCCCAGTCTTGTCTAGTTGCAAAGACTAGCTGGTACAACCAAAGGGGGTTTGGACAGAGTACAGATTAGGCCAGCCAAAGTAAATAACAAGATTGACAGTGGTATTGGCTGCAGTGAGTAGTGCCAACCTGCCAACTAGAGCAGCATTTCTGACCAAATTCTCTGTTCGTGTTCCTGCTGCTCATTTATCACTGCCCAACATAAAGTGAGCAACACAGCATAACCAGACGTTTTCACACCACTTAAAGTGAGGGGGGAGAGGAAAACAGTCATCTTTCACCACACAAGAGAGGCAGAATCTCCCAAAGCAACTTGGCTGCTAATTTTCTGAGCAGCTGGAACCCTTGTTGAAGCTAAAAGTTTGTTTCTTTAAGGAGACTGGCCTAGCCAATACAAAGAAAAAACAAAGGGAAATGAAGCTTTCATTGCAAATTTCAAAAATAAAATAAAAAATAAAATACTGAAAATGAAATTAGGAAAAAAAGGCTTTATTCAGCCCAATTGTTTTCTTATTAATAACTAACTACACTATGCAGCTTAAGCAACTATGCTATTTTTTGCAGTTAGAATCTGTAAACAGTAACCATGGGACTTCAGGTCCATATCACTACATTTCTATAGTTCTAATACAAAATACTTCAGATATTCTCATTTAATAGCATATCTGTTTTAAATGCATTTTGCAACATGTCCAAGGTCTCTATTTGCCATTTTTCACTCCATGTCTATATCACTCAATTAAAATTCTAATCCATAAGTGACTGAAAAAGCAATCTTTTTCTGTACTCTATTCATCTCCAATACAGCAAGGCTGTATCCACCAAGCATGCATATTTCATTTACCAAAGCCAGCTGATCCTGTGCCATTAATTTTTGTCATTATCCCTTAACAACTTGTTGCCAATTGGACAACTGCTCTGTTTCATAGGTATGGCACAGAAAAGGTACAGAAAAGCAAATGTTCAGAGTATGAATATGCTCCTCCTTTCAGTAAGTTAAGTTTCTAGTTAATTCACAAACATGTGCAAAACTAAAAACAAGTTGTCTCTTGTTAAAACTCCTTAATTTGTTCCAAATGACATTCCTGAAGAATGGCAAGGAAGATAATTTTAAGAAAACGTTTGTAGAAATTTGAAAGTATATATAACCACTACACTATTGTGACAATCTGGCAGAAACAAAAAAAATAGGTTCAAAACACCTTATGGATATGTGAGAGACGATATGAAGCAGTTGAGGGTGAAACTAGCAGTGTTTTATGCTATCTGGGGAAAGAAAAAAGAAACATCAATTTACCTGAAATTATTTTCCAATAGAGGTTAAATACAAATCCTAAATGGAGCATCAGGATACAGGAACTGGCATATGTACACTTCACAAAAGCCAAGAATTCCAAGAAGTTTTGTTTTTACTTCTCTGAATTGTAAAATTATCTGAGCTGCTTGAAAAAAAGGAATCATATTCCACAGGCTCAAGAACTATTATTATTCTGAATGTAAAATATTAATCTGTTAATATTAATCTGTTAATCTGTGATTTATTTGCTAAGCGTTGTAGTTACAAATTACTTATATTGAAGTGAAGATGCATTGATTAACAATACTGAAGTTGGAACTAGTCCTCGATTCCTTATTTCTTCCTTCAGCATTGTCAACAATTAGCAGATCTTGACTGAGCAGCAGAAAAAAAATGTATATTACTTTTTCTTGCCTTAAACTCTCCATATGTTGCATGCACTATTTTTGGAAGCAGCAACATTTTGTTGCTAGTTATGAAGCCAACATTCTTCATCTACAAATCATACTATACATCAGCAGATCTATAACTTAGTTACTTCCTTTTCTAACAAAAAAAAAATCTGAACTGCTGTTTGCATTAAATATAATTGAGAGATAAATACTGACAGCCCTGCATAAAACTCACCACAGAATTTATCTACGAGTGATCCCAAGGTTATAGTTGTCAAACTCAAGGACAACCAGGTTTGCCAATAAAATGGAATCCAGCCAATGAACTGCTGAAGTCGCATATTTTTTATATACAAATTTTCAGTGGTTCATTGTGTGGCTTCACTGGTTGGTCGGCTCAAGAAAGGAAAACTCCATCCACCATTTTTAATAATAGTAAGTCTGCTCATAGAGATGAGTTCCAACGTACAAATTTGAGTTGAAAGTCTGAATTTGAAACAAAACTAGTTCTTAAACTAGGGAACTGCCTGTACATTATTAAAATATTATGAACAATATCACATCAAAATGCTTGATTTCTCTTTCTACTGCATTTGGAGGTTATATTTAGTGCTGCAAGTAGAAAGAGAGATTACAGAGATTTAGGGCACTGTTCACTTCAGTTAATGCATTTTTTCCCAACTTTATACCCCAGGAAGACAGCTTGCCTTGCCCACACTGACTCTTTGTAACATTAAAAAATCATCTGGGTTTAAGTGAAGACATTTTCCTACAGGTAATGGTACACTGAACAATCCTTGCTGGGATTGTTCCTATATTACGCTAAGCCAGTGATGGCGAACCCCTGAATGCCTATCTTGACTCTGTTGGTGTGTCACTGGGGGAAAGTTCAAAAGAGAAATAATTTGTAACAGAGTAACAAATAATTTAATTTTATTTAATAACTAGATATATACACTTATTAACTTAGATAATGATGTTTCTCAAAATACCTATCCAAAGCACCTCCAAGTCAAACGAGGCCTAGAAAGTTTGGAAAATGCTCTTGTGTAGCCTTGTAGACTCCCAAAACAGAGGGAAAGCCTTCCCTGTCCTTGCATGCTTTGGAGAGGATCTAGAAGCTGTCCGAGGGCCGGGCTTTCTCCAAAGGGTCTGTAGGCCGGATGTGTCACCAAAAATGACATGGCACATCACCTGTGACATATGTCTTAGATTCACTGTCACAGCACTAAGACACAATGTGTTTGATTTTGGTGTTGCATATAGTGTGAACTAAGTTCAAACCATAGTAGTCCATCTAAATAAGTACACCATTAATACTTAATATAAATATATTTATATTAATACTTAATATAAATATAAAAATACTTAATATAAATATAGGTAGTCTTCAACTTACAAGCACAATTGAGCCCAAAATTTAAGTTGCTAAGTGAGACAACTGTTAAGTGAGTTTTGTCTCATTTTATGACCTTTCTTGCTACAATTGTTAAATGAATCACTTCAGGTATTTATTAACATGGTCGCTAAATGAATCCAGCTTCCCCATTAACTTTGCCTATCAGAAGGTCTCAAAAGGGGGATTATGTGACCCTGGGACACTGCAACCATCACAAATATGAACCAGCTGCCAAGCATCTGAATTTTGATCACATGACCCTGGGGATACTGCAACAGTCATAAGTGTGAAAAATGCTCATAAGTTGTTTTTTTCAGTGCTGTTATGTATAATTTCAAACAATTACTAAATGAACTGTTGTGAGTCGAGGACAATTTTTTAAGTAAAGCACAAATATTTAAGATAATATCTAATATAAATAAAAATAAATATACCAACTAAAAGAAGCTGCTAATTACTTTGGGAAAATAACCAAGCCCACCTCTACATGGCAATGTAATCATTTTTAAAAAAGAACTCTGATTAACCATCATAAACTATTACTTTTCCTCCTCATCTGTCATGTTAACTGCTAGGTTCACAAATTGCTTGAAGCAAGGATTCTCAAAAAGTTTCAGTTTCAATGAAACTGCGACTTAAAAAAACAACCACAGAATCTCTGATCAAGAGGCAGCACTCTCGTGATAGAAAATGGACTGCATTTTAGTTTTTCTCCCCTAGTCTACCACAGAAAGTCTCTCTAGAGATTCCCCCCCAAAAAAGAAGAAAACAAAGAACCCTGCTTTAAGTTTCTGTGGTTTGTAAATTATGAATTAGTGAATTAAATTGAAGCCATAAAACACAATTTACTAACTACAACAGCAGGACTGCACAATACATTAGTGACAAAACAACTGGCACTTCATTGAGTCCTACACAATTCCATGAAATGAAAATTAACCTGAATTCAGAAATTAAGTTGGTGCCGTCAACAAGACATATGTTGATTGCACCAACTTGCAAGGCTGAAGTGCTTTATCACACCACTGCCAACCCACAAAGATTCATTCCCCTTCCCAAGATTTAACTATCACTACTGGTAGTTCCCAACTTATGAATAGTTGCTTTTAACAACCGGTCAAAGTTACAACCTATCTGAAAACGCAGACCTAAGACTCAGACTTGAAAGTCCAACATCACTCTATTTATAGAGGTTTGAAGTGTTCTGTGGTCACAAGGAAGTTTTGCAGAAAACCATCACTTCCGGTTGTTCAACAAAACCAGGCGACAGCGAACAATGGGTTCACTTAACAACCATAACATTTGCACTTACAAATGCCTCATTTACAATATGACTGCAGCCAAAAATTTTGTAAAATTGGGTCTGCCACATGACTGACCCATTCAACAACTATAATGGGCAGGCTCCATTACAGTCATAATTTGAGGATTACCTGTGCTTGCAATGGCATCTCAACCAACTTGCTTGTGTAGATGCAAGAATAATGCAACAGTGTCTTTAGCATCTTCTATAAACATTTACAAATGGCTTGCTTGCAATAGCAAAAATCTAGGAAAAGCAACTAGAAACAGTAACCACTGCTCAATTACTGATTCTGTTCTGGATGGTGGCTATTTTTACCTCCTTTTTGTTTTAAAATTTTGTCTTCAAAATCTACAGGAAGGCAAATACCCTTCAGTGACACAGGCAATTTATTGGTGCCTGCTTCTTCATGCTGCCCTTGCTGTTCATTTGCAAGACAAGAAAACAAATTATTTATCAGAGTGATTCCACACCCAAGACAATTTCTCTATCTCATTTCTCCAGGCAATGACTTCTTCCTCTTTTTCTGTGGTAATTATAAGAACTTGAATAGAGAATTAATTAGCTATAGTTCATTGCCTCCTCCAACGCCCTAAGGGAAGGAATTCAGAAACTACTTTGTAGCACCTGTGGCTGAAGTTCCAACAAAACCCCTTTCAAACTGAGAATCTCCAAACTCCACCTTGGACTGGGATACTACTTGTCATACTGGTGTCCATGAAGATTTGTTCTCCCTCATTTTTCTTTTCCTCAGGCATATTACTCTGTGAGGGATTTCAGAATCTCAGGGGGTCTTCCAGTTTGCTTTGAAGGTGAAGATTACTGGCTAGGAGATGGCAAAGGGATGGGAATTTTAAACTGATTTCTTACTGAGGAAGCTAGAATTGCAGCAATGTGAATAGCTGGGTTCATATAGCTCACCGTATCATAGTTATTTTGCAGGTTGTGCAAAGTATTGTGATTTGCAGACCTTGTTTTCGTCTTAGTGTGCCCTGTGACCCCAGTTAGTTTATTCAGTAATTCATAAGTTATCTGGTCACTGTATTCTTAAATGCTATGGATATTATATATAAGGACTGGAAAGAATGAGCTTCTTGGCCCAATGACTGACTAAATAAAACAAAATTGTTTGGATTATTAACATACTAAGCTATTGGCAGGCATCCCATAGTCCCCAAGGTAAATGCTTTGATAAGTTTAATGTATCTATTTCAATCTATACCAATGAGACACATCGGTGCTTCTGGTAACAATACTGAAATGCTGCTGAACATTTTGGTTTCTCCTCATGATGTCACTAGCATAACCTTGAGGCCTTCGGAGGCTGGTTTCTTTTTTTATTATAAAAAGTACAACCCACACTGATAAAAATATTGCTAAATTTATGTTAAGCAATAAATCATGGATTGCAAAACATTAAAGATTCTTTTCAATCAACTTGCTAAGTCAAATCCTAAATTATAACCTGGTACAAAGTGTGAGCCCACTCATTAAGAAACAGCATTTTTTAGCTCTTTATTTAATACCATGTTAGTTCTTTAAAAATTCTTAAGTCTCAGATGATGTACATCTGTACATGTTTTTTGCATTCCTATTGTTATATACATTTCCACTGGCTTCTAAGGATGCCAAATGTATAATGATTTGATCATGAAATAGCTATTCATTTCTCAGTTACATCTGCATGCATTTAAGGCACATATGCCAAATATTTTTGGAAGTGACAGAGAAAGATCTCAATGATACCTAGGTCACACGTAACTACTTACTCCTATTAGGCTGTAATTACAAGCCAGCCTAATTGTCTCAGTCGCTAAACCTGAGGGCCAATAAAAGAAGGGGGATCTCTCAGGTTGAGGAAAAGTGACTTGAGAGAAAGTTGGCTGGAATCCTGGATGAGAGTTTATGACAAGTATGTNTATTTTATCTTCTTTGCCTGTGTGTAATGTGTAGACTCCTATGTTCTTTTGATACCTTTAATAAAGTTGATTTTTGTTTAAATCCTGGAACTGACTGGTGACCTTCTCTTACTTACCTTAGGTTGCCCAAGCTACAAAGCTTTTGTTTCCCTTTCGGTATTTAGTCAGACCCCTGGTGGGTGATGATTTCCTCCCTCCCCTTCAATCCTTTCCTGGTTTCCAGAGGGCTGGGATGGAAGGAGAGAACTGGTTTATACTGAAGGGATGTGATAACAAGGACACCTAATTTTCTATCCACTTTTGTCTGCAGAGATGATTGCCTTAGAAATTAAGGATCTCAGAAGTTGAGATCTTGTTGTATGCCCAAATGCTAACAATCATTAAAATCAAGTTTTCTATTTTACTATAAATGTAAATTACACAATCAACCAACCATGTTTTAGCCAAGTATGTACTGCAAGCATCGCTTCTATGATTATAGTTTATAATTTGGTGTATCGTAACAGTAGCAATGGGGCAATGTATTTGAAAAAGGTGCCAATAGCTTGGCTATTCGACCCAATCTTATGATAAGCACCAGGTTTGGAAAGTTCTCCAGCAAAAGTAGATAATTGCAAACTCCTAAGAGCCGTTCAGACCATTAAGATTTTATCAATCTTATAAATTAGTAAATGACAACTACAGTAACAATAGTTTGAATGTTTATTGTTGCCAATATTACTAAACCTGAAAAAGACCAACCATATCATTAACCAGGGTGAGGAACATGTAGTCCTACAGATGTAGCTGAATGATAATTTCCAGTAACCCCTACCAGCATGCCCAGTGGTGTAAGATGCTAAGAGCTACAATTCCGCAGCATCAAAAAGGGCAAAAATTCTCCATCTCATTGTAAAAAACACTAATTTATTTTTAATTCCTAGAGTATTCCTTAATTGGGCAGGCTACACATCTTTCTTATGGGAATATTGCTAGCAAACACATCACATGTAGGAGGCAGTCTTTTAAAGATACATGTATTCACAACTGGGGTTCCCATTGGCCTGGATCATGTATAAATTGAAGACCACTTTCACTGATTTTTATCACTGGTTTAGTGAATCTAGCCAATTATAGTATATTCTATAAACCAAATTCAAGTAGCTACAGCATAGCATAATTCTGCAAACCTTGGTAAAATTCCCAGCTAAGTACAACATGTGAACCGGGTCTTTGTTTTCGATGGCATTAGTCTAGAAACAAGTTCTTGGTAAACCACTACAACACACTATAATGTTATACAACTGCATACTGTAAATGAGGAATATGTAACTTTCCTGGGCTACGAAGTGATAAACTGGGAGCCATATACCAAAAGTGTACAATTTAATTTGATGACATGTTTAAATAAAGTGAATATAATTATACTTCAGCTATGTATTGAATAAATAATCCTTCTTCCTTTGCACTAGAATTCTATGTATGTAACAAATTTTGGAGATCTTAAAGAATCTAAAGGATTTAGAGAGGCGGTATAGTTTCCATAACTGAGATTGACTACAGCAGAAATGCACTATCTTTCTCTAGATAAATTAATCAGATCCAGTATGACTTCCCCCTTCTGTCAGTTCCTCAATGAATTAATGTTGCATAGCATTTGTTATTCCATTCTACTGGTTATTTCAGCTATCTACCATCTGTTCACTTTGTAATAGCATATTAGAATAATGGTTTCCTCTGTACACTAATATTAAAATGGATATTTGGGAAAAAGAGAAGCAAGATTTGCTCCTTTTGCTTTATGATCAGCATGCTAAACCACAGGAAGATAAAGAACACAATACAAATGAAAAACTAAGCAAATATTTCAGCAAGTATAGAAGGGTAGCAAAACTGCATCCGTCCAACTCCATTAAAGCTGAAATGAATTGAAGTAGTAACTCTGAAAGAAAAGTCCAGGGATGCCAAGCCCCTCCCCAAAAAAGACACTCTTAGGGGTTTACAAAATCAAAATGAAGATATTTGCAAAAAAAAATTAAATGTCATCTTTCTCTTTGTTACAAAATAGTATAGTTTCCAGACAAAATATTATTTAGTACTTAATGGCTTAATATTTATGATCATTATAATTTATATGAGTATAATGACCATTTAGTAAGTATTCTATTAATGTGTCTACATTAATTTTTGGTATGCTAAATATTGATAAATATAATCCATATACTCTTTTGTGGACCTTCATAATTGTTCAAAGTGAGAAGGGGTGCAAAAGCAAAATGTTTTTTTAAACACAGCATTAGAGTAGATTTAACAAACAAATCAATTAACAGGTATAATTTGAGATTAAAGATGAGATTAATTACTGGCCTGATGATTTTTCAGACAAATAGAGAAGTCACTTCAGAACATAACATTTAAATACACATTTGAAACCCCAGGAATGCATAGGCTAGGTTCATGTTAAGTTAAACCACAGTTTAACCAAGAATGAATAAAATACAGGAAATTATTAAAACAGTAAACCATGAACCACGTGTGAAATGATTCACAGTTGGACTCATGCTTGGCCTTTCTAGTGTTTTTTATTATTATTATTAACATGGTTATTTTGCACTCACATACCCTTTCCCCTTTCTGTCAGGCTGAAAATTGCAACTTTGAAAATGTTTTAAAGTGCTTGGGAGTTTCAAAACTCTGAAAATTCAGAGTGTTAAACCATTCCTTTCAGTTCTGGGGCTTTTACTACAAACTATGATTTGTGAACCTGAGTGGCAAGTGTCATAACATCAAGCCAATAACCATGGATGAGATAGGCCACACACCACAAACTGAACACTTTTGTATATTTGCTTATCTTTTATTCCGATATTAGGGATAGAATCCAGGCAACCAGTAAACAGAGCAAAAGCATGCCTCCTGTAGATTTGTCCCGATTTCTGTAGTCCCAATAGTCGCCCCTAAAATGCTTAGCGAGATTTGATTTATGAATGACATATGTACGGGAACCCACGCAAACAAAATCCATAATTACACATTGCCACAACCAAGCAGGCTTTCGCAATCACTCGTGAATTGTCCCCCTGCACAGTTATATCTTCGCCTATTATATACTTTCCAGGCAGTTTTTGACTCCTGGCGAAGAGTCCCTGCAGTTTTCTTGCCAAGGTGTTTCAAAAGGGGTTTGTCATTGTCCTCTTCCAAAGGCAGAGAGAGAAAAACTGGCCCTTTAATTCTGGGATATCCGAGGGAAAAACCTC